>VDFB02180161.1:0-20755 GCA_007258455.2 Sequoia sempervirens
TTTTGTGACTAGTCTTTATTTGATTTCTTGGTTGTAATTTTTTGGACAGGTACCTCACTACCAATAGATAATAATTGTGCAATGTCTTGTGATTTGTTAGGTACCACATTTATCCTAAATAGATGTGCACTAAGGAAATCATTTTCAAGTTAACCTCCTTTGCCATTCTCAATTATAGAAAGATAGTTTGGCCCTTGATTTTCCTTTCCAAGTTTAACCATAATCTTGCAATCAAATTCTTGGAAGAGCATTAGCCATCAGCATATTCGGCCATGTATTACCAAGTCTATTCATGAGATATTTTAGCAATTCATGGTCTATGTAAAAAATTATAGTGTTGCTAATAGGTATAGTCTAGTTTTTTGCAAGGTGAAGAACATGGCTAAGACTTCTCTTTCCATCCTTGTATAGTTATTTTTAGCTACCACAAGTTTCCTTCTTGCAAAAGTGAATGATCCTTCTTGCCTCTAGATTGAGCTAATACTACAACTATTGTTGTTCTAGCTACATCAACATGGACATGTAATGGTTGTGTGTAATGTCCCTTACCCAACTTTGCCCTAGATTTCGCTTGTTGCTTAGGGTTAGGGTTTCCTCTTTTTCAAGTAAATTTTTTCTTTAATGAAGTGACCTTGGATTGAACTCTGCATTCACCAATTAACAACATTTCCACATGTACATATGTCTGTTAGCAATAATATCTAGATATCCAACATATAAACATAATCACAAAAACAATAATGAAGACATATGAGGAGTGACATGGGTAGATCCGCCTAAAGCTATCCATCTAAGCCCAAGAGCACAAGCGTCCAACCAAGACTACCCACCTCTTGGCCCCAAGCGGCAGGAACGTCCAACCAAGACTATTCCACCCTCAAAGTGGTGTGCTTAGTGGAAACACTTGTACCTGCTTTCTCTACCCACGTCATCACCTCAAAAGACACTTAATCTATTGGGGACAGTCGAGGGAGCGTATGAGTGGCCCGGGCCTACCACCCCTGCATGGCCGTGACGGATCTTGAGTGGGACCTCCACCCCTCCATGGCCCACCCATGCCTTGGGACTGGGCAAACTATGAGTGGAATTTCCACCCCTCCAAGGCCCATCCCTGCCTTGGATTCCGAGGGTGGACTTGAGTGGGGTTTTTAGGCACCACTTCCCTCACACCCTTCCTCCCAATAAGTTTGCAAACACTCATGAAGACAATCTTTTAACAATCAAATACATTTGCATTTATTACTAATTCATTAAGTCAATATCAACATCATTATCATCATAATAATACTAAAGAAAGCATTATACCAATAATTAGATTAGCAATATCTGTTTCTTATATTCAAAATATGCTAAATATTATTACTAAGTGAGGACATCACCTGGCCGGCTGTGTCTTCCCATTACTCTTTATTCCTTAATCACCTTCCTTCAATCTTACATTTGATTGATCATAGGATAAAAACATATATAAATAAATATTAATCTATTCATTTTTTTATTAAGATCGTAATTACTTATAAGGCTCAATAATTGCTGCAAGCATCATTATTTTTTTTTGTAAGCAAAAGTGGCAAGCCACTATAATTTTATATATATTAAATAGTAGATATTACAAAAACCTGGTTCAAGTGAGCATACCGGCAGGAAAGAACCAGGAAGAAAACCTCTAGTTATAACTAGATGAAGTACAAAAGTTCTTGCAAAACCCCCTGACTGACTCAACTAATAAATTTCCCAAATATAGACCCCTTTACATTTTCAATAGACAGACCCCCTTTACATTTTCAATATACAGACTCCTTTACATTTGGAAAATAACCCTTAAACACTGCTAGACGTTTGATACATATTCAAGACATCATTAGATGTAAATTATACCCATAACAACTATATTAACCCTGACTGCATATTAAACCCAAAAAACCCAGATTACAACTTAAACCATAAACTAATTAAAATGATGCTGATTTGTATCCAACTCTACGAGGGCCCTTTACTGAACTTTCATCGGTCACTTGTTTGTGCTTATATTCATTCTCGTGCGAAGGGACTGTTACATTAATATCAAGAACATAGCGATAGCAATACCTTGCCCTGGCAGCTTGTGGGGTGACTGATAATTGCAAATCATGTACGCAGGTATGATTCCTCAAAAAGGAAATAGCATCATTATTGCACAATCGTGTGTGTGTGTGTGTGTGTATATATATATATATATATATATAATTGCAGGCCATAGTGATGATAAGGTCTACCACAGAAATAATTATAAATAACAAACATATAATAGCTATGATAGAATAATAATCATCAATGGCTAAAACATACAATCACTATAAGGGAGCATACTACACTCACTATAAATCTGAATATGCCTTCTATAAATAATCCCTTGTTTCCCTTTTGTTCAGAATATATCTTTATATTCTTTCTCTTTTTTTTTTCCTCCATAAAAATCCCCTCTTATTCTGTTTTGGAAGTATCCCCTTAAATACTTGCTGTAGTGAGGGGGGGACGTGACCTTCCTTATTCGCTGCCTTTGGGAAAAGACTTGACCGATGGTTTTGATGCATCGCTTGGTAAATAGTGTTGACTAATTTATGTGTTTGGTAACCGCTGACCTTGGATTGCTGTTTCTTAAGTCTCTAGTTTTTATTATTTGGTATACTCATAAACAGAATAAAATAATCAGAATTATGTATATTGGATTTTGTAATTATCATGTATATTTTATTATTTGACATAAATAGGATAATATATATTTGTAATCACTAATCATAATGTTGTTCTATAACAGTTGGATAATGTTATTACTAATAATTATAATTATAAAGATATCTCAATCATATTCATTTTATTATTTGATGTTTATTATATGTATTTTAATATTTCATATTTTAATCATTAAAGTATAATAACGATAAATTGTCAATACATTATTATTTTATTTCAATGTGTTACAATTTTTTATATTGATTTATTATGTATTAATATATTATAATGATTATAATATTTAGTATTTATATTTTGGTAATTAAAATGCTATTTAATATCTATAATTATAATATTATTATTATTATTTTTATAATTATGATTATAATAATATTAAATAGTTGATGTTTTTAATATGTATTTTGTTTTCATCTTATTCACTTATTCCAATGTTTGTTATCTTAGTGTTACGATTTCGGGGACATGACATTGTGTCCAATCTAGAAATATTAATATCGAGGCTTTTACTATTATGTCCTTCAATATATCAAATGGATTTTGGCATTAATCTATACATTCAAATTTCTTGTTATTCTTTTTCTTTAAAAGGTTTTCAATGGGACCGAAGATAGCTGCATAATTTCTTATTAATTTGTGGTGGTAACCAATGTAACCCAAGATTTTTTTTGTTTTTGTTAAGTTCTTTGGGTGTAGTAGATTTAAAAATATAGTTGTTTTAAGAGGATCTACCATCATTCTTTCCTTGCAGATAATATGTCCCAATAAGGTGGCAAATATGCATTTTTTTCAAATTAACTGCAATTCTCAAACTGCAACACCTTTCAAACATTAGTCTTAGTGTGTGAAAATGATCTTTTAGCATCCTATATACTATCTAGTCATCAAGATATACTATCCACAGCTAATAGAGAAGGTCTCTTATAATTTTGTGTCAATTGACTTAACATCTATAATTGTCTTCTTTCCATAATTCTTTCATTAATGTATATATATGAATTTGTTTATTAAACTACCAAGTATAGTATTTAAACTAACCTATTTTAATTTGAATTATAATAACATCTAAAATTTTAAATACATGGTATATATAATAACAAATTCATATATATGATTTAATAAAAATAATTAGATTGATGGTTCTTCAATTTTATGACTGCATTCTTAATTATTAAATTCATTTAGTTGTTAATATGTCCTTTCTCACTTATGTTTTGGGATATATTGCCTAGTCCTTAAATCATTTACCTCTTCATATTTACTGTTTGCTTGCCTCAGGACTGTGCTTCATCTTAATTTCCTTACCCGTTTCTTTTTTGAATTTATTTCTTATTTGATTTTTGTATGTTGTCTCCCATGTCATGTGCCTTCTCCCCACCCTCCCTCAAGCCATCCTTCTACCTCTTTTTATACCAACTGGGTCTGCAACGAAACCATTTTACATCTCCTTGAGCTCTCTATTGCGATGATGGATCACAAGGTGTGATCTGAAACGCTGATACAAAAACTTGCACACAATCAAATCCAGAAACAACAAAATTGATGTTCCTATGGATTGTGGAAATCTAGTAGCATAGATTAAATGTTCCTCAAAAAATCATGCTAGACCCAGGAATTTCCAGTTTCCACACTTTCTTGTTCCTTTTGCCCTTTCTTCCAGCCCATCAGTTCTCTACATTTCAAAGGGTTTCCAACACTTTGTCAATTTGAAACAACTTGTGTCATAGAATGGAGCTTTAGAAGCCTCTTTTTTAATTTTTTCCTTATGCAAGTCCAATAGCCTGAAAACACTCCACATCATAAGCTAATTTGAAGGCTAACAAATGATGGTGAATTGGAAAATTGGAGAAATGATCACCACTATATTGACCTGTCTACCTCCAGAGCACCACTTTCCAAAAAAAATAAGGATTTTGTCAATTTGTAGCATTTTTTCAATAACTGGAAAAGCTTTGGGATTTACACTTAAAGTTTTTCCAGTGAGTCCCAATTTTGACATGTTCATCCATATTTAAGCAATTTATTGTTGCTTATCAAATAGTGGAAAACAAAGTCATTTTGTCCTTGCAGCTCTTCCATTCAAACCTCAATTTTCTAAAAGTCTCATGACTTAGTTGCCAGGGGCTATATGTTGGACTTTTGCAAAAAAGCAGACTTTTACCTTGAATAGTTTTTAAGTGAAACTTGGTTTCCTGACAAATTCTAGGGCTTATCATTTTAAGAAAACTCAAGAAAACAGGGCTCTTTTCACTCCTACACCATACACATCCTCCTGTTAAACGCCAAATCTCCAAAATCACCCAGTACTTTTCCAAATCTATACCAACTGAAAAGAAGAAATCCCGGCCCCTTTTTGACATACACTGCAGCCATCAAAACCACTTTTATGGCAATACCATTGACATTGTTAATTTCAAAAGTGTGTTGGGATTTCAAAAGAAGTGAGGAGTTCTTAAAATGTTCAATATGCCTTACTCTGTTAGATATAAAGCGGATGCATAGGCATTTATTGCTTACAATGATGTAATAACAGATAAATTAGGTCCAAGAAAGTAGTTATTCAAATTTCAATGTATGTTGCAGATTCCAATTTATTCAAAACCAGATACACGATACGAATTTTTTGGGGCAAGAGTGGTATTTTGGGATCCAGCTACCTACTGACCATTCCAGGTAGCCACCCAAAACCTTCTTTCCAGCTAAATTTTCAAATCTAGACATATTTGGAGTTTGTTTCAATCCAGGGTAGAAAACAAATTTGGAAACCACAGACACCATGACAATTGGAAAAAACTGGGTTGATTGTATACATTGTATAATTTTGGCATTTTTGACACCCAGATTTTGTAAGAAAATACAAAATAGTTGTAGTCCACAGGGACACTTCCCCAGCCCTACGTGAGCTCTCACCATCAATAATAAATTTGTTCTGCTTTCAAGACAGTCCAATAAAGGTTAGGTCCTTGTGCTAAATACAAAACATGAATGCAAATTAAAGATAAGAGTTTAGAAGAACATTCATGTTCGGTCTCACCTTCAACAAGAAATTAGCTCCGGCTACAAGACAGTCCATTTCATCTTCCTTGCTTAGAGTAACACCAAGCCTGTCCTTGAAGATATCTGCAAATTTATATGCTCCACCCCCTGTGGCCTTTCCAAACAATTTTATTTATTAATCAGTAGAGAAATGCGAGCTATAAAACAACAAAAGAAAGACAATATTGCAAACCTTTAAGATTAAATTAAAATTTTCGTTCTAACATTATCAGTTTAAACCCTCTTTGAGATTGTATAGAATATCGCCATTAGCAAAAGTAGATATTGGGGTGTGGCTCTATAGAAGAATGCTCCAACAGAAAGAATGGTGTGATCTAGAACTGCCCTGAAATCATTTACTATTGTGGAACTAATTAGACGTTTCCTGAGCTTTAAAATGTCAAATTTACCTTTATATATAAAGGCAATATGAAACAACAATATCTTTGAGCTAGTAATTATGTTTAAAAATATGTCTCTTCACAAAACATCAACTCTGAATACAGCAGTATCCTCCCTTTTTAATTGCTTAAGTAGATATATTGTATTAGTATAGAGGCCAAAGCCAGTCAAAATACATGAATCTTACATTTTTCAATGATGCATGGTATCTTCACACAAAATATAGTTTCATAGATCTGGCAAGTTATTAAACATGAGCCATATCAAAAAAGAAAAACTGTGCTGCTCCAGGTATAGGTGGATTGAAAAAGGTTCATCTTACTTCCAAGCAACCTCATGAGATTAAACCCAAGAATTTAAACAATGTAGGTAGTATGAAGGTTCATTCCATGTTTTTATCAAAAGAATTAATTATTATTTACATATTTTTATGTGTTGATAAATGTTAAGAAGTAACTAAAAGTTAATTAAAGTTAAGAAGACCTTGATGCGAACAAATGTCACTTGGAAGTTGTGTTATCTGGCTTAGGTCTTTTATAATTATGGAAAGATTTGAGGTATCCTATCAGCAATGTTCTGCAACTTTTCATTCTCTATTTCTGTCATATTATGTTCATTATGTATTTATGTTATCTCTGTTGAATTATCTCATTGTTGTAAGAAATACAATCAGACATGACACATCTTATCATCACTTTACATGACATAGAAGCATGACAAGCATTTATGTCAGTATAATTGAATAGAGTCTTCAGATGCCAAGTGAGTGAGTCACCTTCCAGGCAAGAGAAGTATGCAGAACAATGGTGGTGGATGAAAATTGTTGTTATCCACAAAAGAGATTTCAATTTCAGAAGATACGTAGCTGCTTGAAGTACAATACTAAAAAGAAGAACGATCTCTCTCTCTCTCTCTCTTTAGGGATTGTGTGGACAATAAAATATAATGGATTGGTACTGATAAATGATTCAACTTGGTGATTACGATCAAATACACATAAAATGATTGAAAAACACATGAATATGAACAAAGACGCTACTGACTTTATTTTTCAACAAATGTATTGATGATTACATTGAATCTAGGGAAATTTGATAAATGATTCAACTTGGAGATTACGATCAAATACACATAAAATGATTGAACAACACATGAATACGAAAAAGACACTACTGACTTTATTGTTCAATAAATGTATTGATGATTACAATGAATCTAGAGAAATTTTGTCAGAGTTTCCAATATTAAAACCCCAATTTTTACTCTACAAGAAACCATCGACCACTAACACAACCTGCACTCCAGCACTCTATGGACAAACTTTGAGCTCCCAAACCTGCAAACAAGTGAAAAAATCCTCCCACAATAAAATATAATGGATTGGTAGTGATAAATGATTCAACTTGGAGATTACGATCAAATACACAAAAAATGATTAAACACATGAATAGGAACAAAGACACTACTGACTTTATTGTTCAATAAATGTATAGATGATTACATCGAATCTAGGGAAATTTTGTCAAAGTTTCCAATAGTAAAACCTCAACTTTTACTCTACAAGAAACCATCAAACACTAACACAACCTGCACTCCAGCACTTTATGGACAACTTTGAGCTCCAAAACCTGCAAACAAGTGAAAAAATCTTCCCTTTACCTACAACCTGCAAACAGCTGAAGAAATCCTCCCTTTACCTTACCTGCAAAAAAAGTACTGGAAGCTAACCTTCTTCAATCCAACTCATATTTTTAAGCCATTCCTTCCAAGTATGGCACCAAAATCAATAGAGGGTCCAATCTTGGTCAAACTGTAACTCCCAACATCCATAATACCTCCAAGTATGGTGCCCAAGTGAAGAAGAAATCAAGCTATTGTCAAAAGTAATTCCCACCTGCCTAAAAATAGCTACGCAGGACACCCTCAACAACATGCACTGCCTTGCAAGGTCAAATGCATAAAGATGCACTCACATGCAAATGGAGCACCCAAATTCTGCGATGTCCCCTTTTCCTAGGTCAGTATCTTTTGCAGTGGTTAGTCTACCATCTGGTCCCCGTAGGCTAAAATGGTGTTTAGGGGGCCCTTTGGAGGGTATTCAATGGCTCTTCAGCAAACCTTTTGGTATTCATTTCACCATTTTACAACTTAGTGACTCAGTGTATTAGTCGTGTGCCTTGTAGAGGCCATTTTGAGCGTTTTCTCCCACACTTACTATTTTTAGTAAGTCACCTAGTCAAATTGCTCATACTTACTATTTATAGTAAGGCATGCTTGGATCAGTTGTCATCACACCTACATCCGGAAAATGTGATTGAATCACTCTCATGAGTTGGTGTTGGTTTATTATTGAGAATTAATGATTTAATTATATTATTAAAGTTAATTTGACTTTAATAATATTATTTATTAATGATGACTTTATAATAAGACATTATAAGGGGTTAAGTGGCAATTAATAAAGTATTATATTTAAATGATACTTTATGAAATATTATATTAAAAGGCAAATGTATTAAAAAGCAACAAAAGCAAATATTAATTTAAATGTTTATTTGGCTAGGTGGGGGTGTTGGGATTTGGGGAGTATAAAAAGCAAAAGTGTTTGCTTTTTCATTAGTATTGATTATTTCATTAAAACTTGTGCAATTTGGAGAAATTGGACAACGGTTTGCTGGTTTTGGAGATTGAAGTTTTTTCTGAGGACAAAATCCCTTGAAAAGAACAGTGTCTATAAGTGTGAAAGATCACCCTAGGGCATTCAGAGAGATAATCTCATACAGAGGTTATTAACAGAGCTTCATTGGTTTCCAAGAGTTCATTAATTTTCAGAATTTACAGAGGTTTAATTGGCAGATCAGAAATAAATTTGTTGATCATTATTGTTGTGTATATCTTCAAGTCGGCACGTGGGAATTTGCAGCAAATTCATACCTTCAGCTGGCACGTGTGGGTCAGCAAGAGCAGGCCATACAGCCTAGGCAAGGCATAAGACATCTTGAGCAGATCGATTCAGCTTAGGGGCTGCAAACAGTCATAATTGAGGTGTCTAGGGTTTATAATCAGTACAGCAGCAAATTTGAGGTGTGATAGATGCATTTTGGCTTGTGGCATCCTAGGGTTTGATGCAACAGATTGCTGATTAAGGAAAATCAGACCTGTAAAACAGCACTTGAACAAATGGGTATGATTTAATTATGTTTGTAATGCAACAAACTTACGGGGTTCTTGGTTTCATTTAAAAATATTTCTCTATTTGCAATTATTTGCATTTCATGTATTGCCTAGCAAACCCCCAATTAAATCAGAAAAAACATTTAAAACAATTAAACTTCAGAGGAGGTTATTATAAATTCCAAGTTGGTCTTGGACTAGTCAAAGATGACTTCAATGGAAACTTCACGTGTCATAGATGCTCTTACAAGTAATAATGGCTATCATAGGTAACCCCCCTCACAAAGAAGCGTAAAAACATGTCATTAACCTGCAGAAAGATTTCATGAGGAATCTCCAAGGTCCCCATGGAGTGGGATGCCCAAAATGAGAGGCAAACAATTTTGGATTTGAAAAGTTTGAATTTCAAAAATTACTCCCACACCAAGTAACCCAATCTTAGCACAAACAAACTAAAATCAAATTGAAAATATTTTGGTGATGTTGGTTTCTCAATCCCTATGACGCTCCTGCATCAAACAACCTAAGTAGGAAAAAAAGTGAGTTCCTACTCACACTAAAGCTTGAAATTTTTCAATGTTGTACCCATACTTCCTTATCTCTATTGGAGTTAACCAAGTAGCATCCTCTTCTAATTAGTTTCTCCACTTACCAAGATATTCAACATATTCCTTCCTTGGTTTTCTTGACAATGCTCTACTTCAAGACACTCTCAATCTCCTCCCTTGGCTATTTTGGAATACGTCTCCTCCAATCTGAAACCTATATTTCAAAATTCTACTCTTCTTCCTCCTAAACCTCATGATATGTGTAAAGATCTACAATATTAAAAATAGGTGATAGCCTATTCCATTTGGTAGTTCAATCTCACAGGCATTTGCAAAAATCTTTCTTGGTGAGCTCAAACTAGATCACCTTCTTGGAATTCCTTTCCCCCCTTGGTTTGCATATTCATTACCCTCACCTCTTTGTGAACATCTAACATGTGTTTTGCCAAATCCTCTACTTTCATACTCATGGTGCCTATCTCAACCACATCATTTAATTCAGCAACACCCCTAGGATGTAATGTCCCCCTTTTCAGCGTGATCTTGTTTGCAGAGTGTTAGCCTATTTCTTGGACCCTTGTGGGCTAACTGGATTGGTTAGAGGGTCAGTGGTATCTTCTGGAGAGTTTGGTCGTTCTCATTTTTCGTGTTCCGGGATTGGCTCATTGCAAGCCTTGGCAGTACAGGAGTTGTCTGCTTCTGACGGCACTGAATTCTGCTGAGTTTTGGGGAAGTTAGGCTTACTTAAGTGATTTAAGTTATTATTTAACTTAAAGTATTTTTATAAAGTCAAATTGACTTTATTATTTTTATATCACTTAAATAAGTCTAAAGTGAGTGATTTTAAATTATATCATTTAATCACTTAAGGAGGGGGCCAAAAATTAAAGTCAAAACTATGGAAAGGGACTTGAGGTTATTTCAAAATATTTAAATGACCTAAAATACAGCCTCTTCTTGAAAATGCATACCTTTTTCTATATAAGGGTTTTAGGCAATGAGAAACTCATCTTTTTGAATATTTCAACTTTGCCTTGGAGGTTTTTTCCCTTGCTTTCAGCCTGTGATCAGGTTTGCAGCAAATCCACCATTGGAGAACGAAATCTCTTCAGTGTGAGCACTTGTGAAGTTGTGAGAGATCAGCTGAATTAGTGCAGATTGAGAGAGCTTCATTTCAGAAGTTCTGCAGTGCTTCAACAGATTTTTGTAGTGTTCTTCATCAAAAACAGAGGGTTTATTAGTTGCTGTTCTTCCTTCACCATGGCAGACTTCATGGCTGTTTGGGCACACCTTCAGAGATGGTTTTTGGTGCTTTTTGTTTGAAAGGGCGTGGCACTTGCAAGGAAGGTTTTTTTTGGCTTTTTGGAGAAACGTCTTCTTTTGAGGATCTCTCTTCATGAACTTGGGCGCCCTACCTATACTTCTCTCTGGCTTCAGTTTCAGAATAAACTTTGAAGTCTGTAACTCTCTACTCCAGTTTTCGTCAGTTCTTCACTATGCTGATCGGATTTCTTATTTAAAAAATCTGGAGGCTTTCGGGTATGTTTGTATGTTTTAAATCCATTGTTGATGATAATAAACACCTTCTACAATTTCAGTTTGATTAAATTTGCTCAAGTTTTCATTCTGTGAGCTTTTATATGATGCGCCCCTTCTCTTCTGTCTACAAAATTTCTCTAAAAAACTTAAAAACACAAATAGACTTAAAAAAAAAGACAGGGGTTTGAGCAGTGAGCTAGCAAGGCTCATCACAGTGGTATCAGAGCATTCAAACATCATTGTCAAGTGCCAAAAACCAAAAACACAGCAATCAAAAGTTTATATCAGCATATATCAGCTTTACATGACAAGTGTTTGACAAAATTCCCAAGGCAGAAATTGAAAGGTTTTGAGTCTATATTAGCAAGGCTCATCACATAGGACTACAACTATACCCCACCTAGAAAGGTGTTTTGTAATGTCCCCTGTTTGGGATATTCCTAGATTTTGCCCTAAAAACATAATTTCAATCATGTGTGGTCATCATATATTGAACCATTACATATAAAATTTGGGTAGAACTTTAGCCAAAATCAATGAATCTCAAGCAATGCCAATAGATATTTCAACCACAAACATGCTTAATCCTTCACTTAAGAGAATCATTACACAAAATGGGTTACAAAGATTGTTACAGGATTTGTGAGGGGCATTTATACTCTCTACGAAAATCTAAGTATACAACAGTTTATTCTAAGTTTGGTCAAAACAATGCAAGTACTCTCTCTATTGAACTTGTTGGAACTAAATAAGAAAATTAATAGAAATAATTAATGATGTGATTGAAATAATCAATAAGATTGTTGACAAGGAGACTGCTTATCTTGTTGAACTTTGCCTAAAATTAACCTTCTTTACTTTCAAGGGTGTTTTCTATGAGCAGTCAGATGGGGTTTCCATGGCATCCATCCTTTCCCTGGTGGTTGTTAATCTCTTCATGGATCACTTTGGAGAATAGTGTCCAATTCCTTCCCTGTGAAATTGAGATGGTTGAAATGTTATGTGTGTGACACATATCTAAGCTAGTAACATGGTCTTGACAAACTTGAGGAGTTTCACTCCTATTTAAACAGTGAGATGGCACCAAGAAGATGGAGCATAACCAACAACTTTCTTTCCTAGATATTCTTCTCTTCAGGAAACCCAATGGATCTAGATCTGAGTTTATAGGAAATCTACTCATATAAACTCCAACCTACATGTGTCATCTCATCACTATCCTACCCAAAAAGTAGAATTCCTAAGAACTCTTGCCACAAGAGCCTTTTGGGTTTGTGATGAAGAGCACATGACAAACAAATCTCACTTAACTAACGTTTACAAATTAAATGGGTGCATGTACAAACACATCTCTAAATATTTTAGCCTATCCAAGAAGAGTCATGAGGTGCATGAGAAACTAGTCAACTCCAATGACACTTGAGCCTTTCTACCTTATGTGGAGGGTATTTCTAACAAGATGTTGAAAATTTTAAAGAAGAAAAGCTTTATGACTTCTTTTAGACCTTACAAGAAAGTTAAGAATTGGATGCTTTCCAATAAAGATCATACAGAACTGCTTCTGAACTTCAGAGTCTATAAAATTGACTGCTCTACTAATCTTTTGGTAACCCTTACTTAAATTGCTGAAATCAGTCAATAAATTTGCACTAGGATCAAGAAGCACAGAGCAGACATCATAAATATAAAGTTTCAAAATTATAATACTTTTACAATTATTAAGAACTTTTACAAGTATTCCCCCTCTTCTTTGCCCAGTTTTTGTGTCTTCTTTAACATCTCTTTTTAAAGACTACTACTGCAATCTGGTAATCATTTGCTATAATCCTGAGTTCCTAACAATGGATCACATAGTGTGATTCGAAAAATTGATGTAAACAAAAATCACATTTTTTTCTTGAAGCTCTTACTTACAATAAATAACATTGCTATGCATTTCAAAGTAGCGTACTACCCATTTACATAAAAAAGATGCTAACTTCTAAGTATTAACACTTAATTCAACTATGAGTTGACTGCACACTCTTAAGTATTAACTTCTTAATACTGCTTGCATAGTACATAGTACAATGCATTTACCTTCACAATCATTCTATGCAAGATTTAGTATTTGCTTTGTATCAACAGTAATCTATGAAATCACAAAAGTACCTTAATTATTGGCTCTCCGTCTGTAAAACCACTTATGCCCCGCTCATAAAAACTTTGCCCTGGCAATAAGACCTCCACAACAATACAGTCAAAGAAAAGAGTAATGCCAACATTTATACAACAAAAATAACTGCAAAGCATCATCAATCTAAATCATAGATTGGAATGAACTTTATATATAATTATCAGAAATTCACAATTGCAGATAAAAAAGAGCTTTATACTCTGATTATAATATAGAACCTAAGTCAAATGTCCATGTTCAGGTTCAGGTTCAACAAGGATGAAACTCAGAACAAGTTTGTCAGCTGATAAAAATCGGGAAAAAAATTCATGATTAAGTTCAAAAAATATAAATAACATTTGTTATTATTTTCATTTTATACAAGAATACAAAAATATGAGAAACCAACATTAAACAATTGATGGTCATATTATCTAATCAATATAATAAACAAAAAAAAAAACTTAAGTATCGATGCTTAGAATTATAAATTCATATTTATATTTAATAAGTGTTCATAAACATTCAAACTCATATTTAAAATTTAAAATAAAATCTTAAACTTAAATTTAGATTTTTGAAAACTACAACTAAAACTTAAATATAAATTATTCCATATAAATATAAAGTTATCCTACAACAAATTTAATGTTTTAACATGTTAAATATTTAATATAATTTAAATACTTGCCTGGTAAGGGGCAAGGATTAATGATTGAGTAGCATTAAAAAATTCATAAACTATCATTTAGACTTTTTTATTGATTTGTTCTTGTATGACCATTTGGGTAGCAAAATGGCTTCCATATTAATATGAAGTTAAACTACAATAAATTTGATGTTTTAATATGTTAAATATTTAATATAACTTAACTGTTGGCCTTGGCCTGGTAAGGCCCAAGGATTAATGATTGATTATCATTAAAAACATCTTAAATTATCATTTGGATTTTTTTATGGGTTTGTTCTTGTAGAATGATTTGGGTGGCGAGATGGCTTCCTTGTGTGAATGATATCATGGCATTGCATCTATTAATGTGAAACTGTTGAAATGATAATCTGACATGCAAATGCATTTAGAGGCAATTGGAAATTTGCAGTAAGGAATAATGTTTGCCAATGATTTTTGTGACAACTAAGAGATGGCATATGCTAAGAGGTAAGCCTAGCAAAGGGAAGTGAAGTGTTATAGTGTGATATGGAAGGGGAGGATGAAGTGACTATGATCTTGAATGTAGCTAATGTCATTATGAAATTCATACATGTTGTGTGTGTGGCCTTTGGCAAAGGAGATGGATGCCAAGTTGTAAAGTCCCCATTTTGAGCAGAATTGATTTGGGAGCATTTAGCTCAGTTTTCGAGTTTTCTCGTAAGCTTCATGGTGAGTTAGGGAGAACTCTACATTTCTTGGAGTGTTCTGGGTTGGTTAGCAATGACTTTGGTTCTATGAAATGAGCTTAGTAGGCAGTATGGATCATTATGCCACTTTTAGAAGTGATTTCTGACTTTTGGTGGATTCTCCAAACTTCTTGGAGAAGCAATCTATTTTTAGTAAGTCACCTGGTTGACTCTGATTGTCATCCTACATTTTCAATGTCATCTCAATGTGATCAAAGTTTGATTCCGATGCCGTTTTAGTGCTTTCCACAACTTGGGTTAATTATTGAGCTATTAATTAAATATTCGCTTTAGTTATCTAATGTTGAAAAATAATAAAAAGACAGCTAAGTGTAATAGCTCATTGGAAAGGTGTTAAGTTGTGTTTTAAGTTGGACACCTAGGCTTGGGGGGTCCTTTCTCATGAAAAGTAATATTAATTCTCTTAAAAGGTCTTTGTGAGGGAAAAAAGGAATTATTATAGATTTAAATTGAATATTTCCCTCCAAAAAGCTATATAAAGAGGATGTGGGCTCATTTGGAAGTTAGACTTGAGAATATGATATTGTCATGCTACTGGAATAAACCTGAGTTCTTCCAAAGCTTCTTGAGGACGAAAACACTCTTGGGATGACTGGTTTCGGGGACAAAAGCCCCCCTAGCTGGTCTTGGTAATTTCATCCAAGGATTGCAATTGTGCTAAAAATTGGAGTTTCAGTTTGAGTTGCAGATACGAAGATCTTTGCAGTGTTTTGAGTGCATATTTTTCTGTTTCAGCTTGTTGCTAGCTTACTTGTCAGCTGTTTGAAAAGTCTATCTTCTTTGTGCCAATCATCAGCTGTGCCACATCATCTTTAAATGGTCAATGGACTTTTTATTGAATTGGTGGTTTATGTCTTATTTTGGGACTTATTGTTTTTCTTTATGAGGCCGCATATATCTATGCTTTCAGAAATTTATAAGCATTGGTGTCTTACTGAATATTGTCGATGTGTCCATATGTCGGTTGGTGTATGTTTGGAGTGCTGGCAACACACTAAAAGCAGAGACGATATTTTGTGGGCTATGTGAAGCAGTGCGGTTAGCATCAAATTGGTGTTTTTATGGAGTTAAATTGATTGATTTTTTAAAAAGGAAGGCATCGCTATATTTCATTTGACATATACATGTGCTAAGTGTATCAATTTTTGAGAGATCTCTTTGTTGTTCTGGCATTGTGGTTCAGTCTACTCATTCTTTAGCGGACTAAGGATGTCAAATTAATTTCATTCAATGTTAGTGGTTACGGCTTCATTAGTAATGGTCTTTATTTTTGTGAGACGGCACCTATTGTGAAGTTGTGTGAATACATATGGGCTGTGTTTGAGGTGTGAATATTTATTTGGGGCGATATTTTGGTAGTCATTTTCTTTGGAGCCCATCTTAAATGACTTTAAAAATGCTCAGATAACGTCTCATTATCCTTGGCACGGATGTTTGAGAATTGAGTGGATTTTTTGGAGTTATGCAGCCTTTGATGTATGAAGAAAAAGTTGCGGTTTTCCTTTTGTGATGGCTTCACACTTAGTGTATGCATGGCGGCTTGAATTATTGAGGACATCTTCTATTCTTAAAGCCAGCTATGTTTTAAATGAATCGTGGGTTTCCTTGTTCCGACTGCTTCTGAATTTGGTGATTTCATTATTCCTAGTTGACTTTCTAAGTTTGGCATGTTTATTCAAATCATGATTGAATGCTTTGGATAATGGATGGTGTGTTGGTTAAGAGAACAATTCAATATTATTAGTATCTTGAAGACAGCATATGCATCGGGCAAGATAGTGGAGGAATCTCAGGTTTCATTCTGTGTTTGGTCATCGTTGTTGACTCCACTTTATTTATCTGGTAACGTCTTCATTATGCCTAGTCATGGTCGTTAACTTCAGAAACTTGTTCTTTGGGTGACAGCTTGTAACGGCTTTCATATTGTCTATTTCTGGCAGCATTATTATTGAAGAATTTTTTGGTTAGAAATGTCCACATTCTTTTCTGGAAGTAGGTGAATTCGACTTGTTATGAGCACAGTCAGATATATTTGAAATGTGAATGTATGATAATTGTTGTTCAATGTTCTCCTGTGCATTCACTTCTAAGTCGATTTTGGAGGTGGGCTGTATAATGGATGAAGCCATGTGAGTAATCCTAGCAAGAACGTGAGTCTTCAAAACTGAAATCATTAAATCTCTGATCATATTATTATTTTTGTGGTGGTGTGAGATTTGTCTGGAGGACGTGAAGCTTCAGGAGGTTTGTGCATGGAATTGTGGTACCTTGAAAGTTTGGATGCTGAGTTTAGGATTGTTTTGCTGTGCGAACTAAAGAGATTTTATGCAAAACTATGACCATCGGGTGCTATATGGAGTAGAGAATGTCATTACCTTTTTGAGCAGAGTTGATGCTGTCTGTGTATGGCATAAAGTGTGTGCGTCCTAAGAGTATGTGTGCATAGGGGCTGCTCAGATTACAGCGATATAGAGCGTCTGGATGTGCATGTTACATGGGTATGCTGTGTGAGATTTCAAGTGCTAAGCTAATTCAAGGGGGACTCGACAGTCATCAGAAACCTTCTTGCTATATCGGATATGAACCTGTAGCTGTTAATGTATTGTGATATGCATTGGGTTATACATCAGAAAACCATGTTCTCTTTATGACACTGAAAAAGGGATATCGTGATATTTTCTGTTTTGGTTAGAAAAAGAACAAAGTCTTGCTTGGTCACAGGTCTTTTGTATGCTGGGTGTATTCCATGAGTTTAGACACTTGCTGAAATAGGAGCTGCAAGAGCTTAAGTGTAACTGGACTTCAGGGTTAGTGCGAAAGATGCAGACTTTACATTCAGTGATAACATAGATGGCATTGCCTCTATGAGTTTCTTGATTAACTTGCTCACGGCTTTTGAAATGGTTTTTATTTATATAGTTTTGTGTTGATCAAAAAAGAGTATATCAGAATATGAAATGGTGTATGAGACAGGGAAGTTTAAAGTATTGATTCTGCTCTAGTATTGAGTATGTTCTTGACATCTTCAGTACCGAGTTGTGTGAAGGAGATTTTCTGGTTAAAATCAGTCTTGTGAAGTTGGAATTTGCTGCTCAGTTAAGACAGTTTCTGCAATCTCTGAGTTTGGACAGTATATATGTAAGTTTGAGCCTCACTATACAAGTGGAGGCATTGTTTGAAATCTGTATTGCAGCGTTATCGTTTTGCTGAGTCTAGAGTTGGTGCTTCAGCCACTGGAGTTGGTGCTTCAGTGTTATCGGAGTTGGTGCTCCGAAGGAGGGTTGGTGCTCTCGGTGGGTTGGTGCTCACTAAATGTAATCGGAGGTGGTGCTTCAAAGGAGAGTTGGTGCTCTCAGTGGGTTGGTGCTCACTAAATGTAATCAGGGTTGGTGCCCTTTTGAGATTAATAAAAGCAATATTTTGCCATGGGTTTTTACCCAAAAGGGTTTTCCACATAATCCTGGTGTTTATCTTTTTGTGGTGTTTATGTTGCTCAAATGTGTTGATACAGATTTTTGATTTACATGGTTAACCTGGTTTTAAGTTTTAAAAGGTTTGAAATACTAATTCACCCTCCCCCCCCACCTCTCAGTATTTCCTGTGTGCTCTTCACGATACATCTCAATCAATAATGAATTGTGCCCTTCAAGTATCGGAGCACATATTTTGCAGCTGTTCAATGAATTTGTCTTAGCTCAGCCATGAACTAGCTCAATGTATTCACTACAAAGCAAATATAAAATCTAACATGTACCAAATACATTAGGTAAGCTATCAATTCCCTATACACAAAAGGATACACCAAATCTGATTCTAAATCTACAATCAACTTTAGATTTGGAAGCATTGTGATGGCTTACAATCTATCATCTAAACTTTTTTTAGAAACTCTATTATGTACTTCCCTCGACTTAGGAAGACTTTTCTTGTACCCAACCACACCTAAAAACCTAAAACGTAGTGCATTAGGGTAATATTCTTCAGATCAAACTTGGATGCCAATTCCCCCTCATACCATGTTATGAGCTTCTCACTACTTCTTTTAAGAATCAAGTCGTCCATACACACTACTAAAACTAAAAGATCAATTTTATCAAACAATTAATAAATAGATTAGGATATACAAGAGTTTTGGTGAAGTCCAACTTCAACAAATACTCATCAATCGATGAGTACCAAGCATGTGATGCTTGCTTCAGCCCTTACAAGGCTCAAATTGCATACATGTGTCTTTCACCCATGCACCTCAAACCCTCTACACTAATTTATATAAATGTCTTCCTCTATATAGCCAATCAAAAAAGTCGTTTTTACATCCATCTAATATAAAGACAACCAAATTAAGATGCAAGAAACACAATTATCGTAATATAAGTGCATCTTGCAATTGGAGAAAAATTCTCATCATAGTCAACTCCCTCTTTTTGAGTGACCTCCGTGCAACAAATCTAGCACCACTACCTTCACCTTGTACAACCACTCGGAATCAATCACTAACTTTCCTTCTAGTCTTGGCATAATATCCCAAACATCATTAAATATAAAGGAGTTATACTCCTCTATTGTGGCATTTCACCATACTTGCTCTAAATTTGCCTCTTGAAAATTAGAAAGCTTTGTATCAATGATTTAATTTTAAAACATCGAAGCAACATAACTCAAAAATTTCTTAGGTGGATGACTCACTCGAAACTGAGTTTTCAGTAGTCCTACTTGTTCTTGTGTCTCCTACAATGTTCGAATATACCATTTAGGCTTCCTGGTTGTTTTAGGTAACATTGAAGTACCTATTGTTGTACTAGAACTTGGTTAACCTCCAAATGGTAATTCTGTATTTTGCTAATCAAAACTTGGAACAGTAACTTGTTCGCTTTCATCAACTCCATGGGAGCCTCTAGAGACTTAGAGAACCAAGCATCTTCATCAAATTTCACAGCTCAACTCACTAGTATCTTTTGTTGAGAAAAAACATAGATCTTGTAAGCCTTGGAAGATTCATTGTATCCCACATGTTGGCACACAAAGTTGTAAGTCCCAAATTCCTAAAGATAGATCTTCTCCTAAGCATTAAGCATGTCAAACTTAGGACAAAGACCTCAAACTTATGATCAAGTTGTGCAACAATGAACTAATTTAATAAAAGGTAGGTAAGACCTTCGACTTTTGGCTCTGCTAGACCAAGGGGCTTCCCTAAGGTATTACTTCTAGATACAATTGCAAATGATGAACATGTACCTTGCCACAAACCATACCCAATGTATAGTATACCCTTATTTAGGTTGTCATTCCATATCTATATTTTGGTTTGCAACATGCAAGGTATTGCACTTGTAAAAAGTAGATAAACTACCACACAAATTGTCTAAGAATGTGTTTCCTAATGGCCCCAAATGTTGTTATGCACATCAACATGTGGCAATGACTAAAACTTATTACAATACAAATTGATAAGGGAAATTTAGATCTGATTGTTTTGGATGTGTTGGAGTGATAGGAGGTTGAGCATATGGCAGATGGGTGCCTACATCCAATTAGACAGAGTTTGGAAATCTCAAACACAAAGAATGCAATGGCTAGAATCCACCTGCAATACCTTAATCAAAACATTGTTGAAGACTACACCTTCAAACCCTACACTAAGCTCTATGCATGCAAATAATAAGACAAATGAATTAGCACAACATTAAAAGAATCTACCTTAGAAATCCATGAACAATCCCATACACTTCTCATATTATTTTGAAAAGATACC
>VDFB02180162.1:0-20753 GCA_007258455.2 Sequoia sempervirens
TAAAATTTATATCTCAAAATGAATTCAAATGCTTTTAAAAAATTTCATTTCCAAAAAGAATTTAACTTTAAAAATTTTCTTTTCAAAAAACTTTAACACTTTTAAATTTTTCATTTCAAAAAGAATTTAACAATTATAATTTCCAAAATGAATAACTTGATTTATTTCAACACAATTAATTTAATTAATCAATAAAATAAATCTAATCCAATATTATATCATTTTATTAATTAAATTAAAGTAATTAATAAATTAAATAACATTTATAACATTATAACCAGATAAATTTAATAAACAACTTAAATACATAGAGCCATTTATTTACCTTTTCCAACTTGTAATTAAATGAAATCAAGAAGAGATGCACAACAAAGAAGCAACTTAACCCGACTAAAACTCGATGACACACTATGACTAGGGCGATGACTTGGCACGGAAAACCTAGCTACTATCTCCCAATCGAATACCGTTGGCCAATGGACACACTCAAACCTGTGAACCATGTGGAGTCGATGTCCTGTACCTGTCAACCTGTGAACAAAGAGTATATCAAACATGCATATACATATAATATGATCAAACACACTGTGAAGAGGAAATCTTGGAATCGTAAGACGCTCGCAAGCGAGTGGTACAATCTCGTCTCCTTTACCAATACAGAATTACTAACTGACAATTCTAACATCAATAATATACTCAAAAGCATAAAGTATCATTAATTAAATATCTGCTAAGCAAATTCCAAGTATGCCATAATGATAACATCAAAGTAAAATACCATCACATCAAAATATAACATTCACATCGCTTAATAGTTTGCGATCAAATAGTAACCAAGTACCAAAGTCACAGCATAAACATAAACAACATAACAAAGAAGAACATTGTATGATCAAAAGAGCCAAAATGGAGGGGTGCTACAATATATTTTTAATTTTAATTTTTAAATAAATTTATTAATAATTAATATAGTTAAAAATAATTAAATATTTTGTAATTTTAATTTTTAAATAATTTTTTTAATTATAAATTATTAATAATTGATATTTAAAAACATTTTAATATTAAGTATTTTTTCGATTTTATTTTTTGAGATAAATATATTAATAATAGATTATTCATATTGATGTTTAATAAGATTTATTTTAAATATTTTTAGATGATAATAATAATAGATAATCAACAATCAATAATAATTAAAAATGAAAAATTATTTACTACTAATAATAAAATTAATAATAAATTATTAATTGAAAATCAATTATAAATAACAATTCTAATTAAAATTATTAAAATAATAAATAGTAAATTATTAATTATTAATTATTTAAAACTAAAAAAATTAATTACACATAATAATAAGAACATTAATAATAAATTATAGTTAAAAATCCATTTTAAATAATAATTTTAATGAAAATTATTAAAAATAATCAATAATAAGTTTTTGGTTATTAATTATGTAAAATTAAAATTCATTAAAATAATTTATTTATTGACATTCTAGATTTTGTATGTACATAAGATTTTTGGATTAAACTATGTGTCTATTTTTTACATCAACGTTTTGGATCATACTCCATGATCCATCATCATACTCATCTCTAATGATGGATATGATCTGAAACATTGATGTAAAAAATAGATACAGAGTTTCGTGCAATATGATAAAAAAACATTGATGTAAAAAATAGGTACACAGTTTAATATACATACTATTATGGACTGTGGAAACTTCATGCTTTCAATTCTAAATTTTGACAATTTATAAATTTGAGTGTTGTTTGTGTTTTGACTAGAGTAGAATAATATTTTTTTAGTTTTTTCTATCAAGCTCAAAATTACATGCACATAGAATGAACTATAGTTTCATTACAACCTTGTCTTCCTATGTTTAATAAATTTATTAATTATAAATTATTCATAATTGATATTTAATAAGATTTTAATATTAAGTATTTTTTCCATTTTAATTTTTCAATTAAATCTATTAATAATAGATTATTCATATTGATGTTTAATAAGATTTATTTCAAAGATTTTTAGATGATAATAATAATAGATAATCAATAATCAATAATAATTAACAACTAAAAATTAATTACTAATAATAATTAAATTAATAATAAATTATTAATTAAAAAAATTATAAATAAAAATAAAAAATTATTAATTAAAATTATTTAAAATAATCAATACTAAATTTTTGGTTATTAATTATTTAAAATTAAAATTCATTAAAACAATTTATAATTCAATATTCTAGATTTTGACAATTTATAAATCTGAGTGTTGGTTGTGTTTTGACTGTCCGAGTAGATTAATATTTTTTACTTTCCTCCATCAAGCTCAAAATTACATGCACATATAATGATGTTTAATAAATTTATTAATTATAATTTTTTAATAATTGATATTTGATAAGATTTTAATATTAAGTATTTTTTCAATTTTAATTTTTGAATTAAATCTATTAATAATAGATTATTTATATTGATGTTTAATAAGATTTATTTTAATGATTTTTGGATGATAATAATAATAAGATTATTTATTTACTATTAATAAGATTATTAATTTACTATTGATTATTTTAATATTTATAATTATAGTTTAGTTAGGAACCTTGGTCTTGTCTAATTATTATTGATTGTTGATTATCTATTATTATTATTATCATTTAAAAAAATTTAAAATAAATATTATCAAAAAAGGTGATTATTTTGTTGATAATAATTAATAAAAAATAAAGGGTGATGATTTCAAGAACTCTCCTTGATTTAAGGTAGAGTTTTTCTTGAACATCCAAATGCCATTGTAAAACGTACAAGTTTAACATATTTCATACAAGGAAAATAATGATTTTAAGGTTGATTGAATTGAATATGTTTTTTTATTAAATGATTGTATTTATTTTGAATGTTAGGATTTTCATAAAAAAAATTAAAATTTAAAGTTTGAATGTCCTTTTAAAAATTAAAAATTATTTTAAGTGGAGAGACATTAAATATTATTATTTTATACAAAATATTATTCAATACACTTTTGAAAATAAAAATAAAATAAAGAAATATCAAAATAATAAATAGTGATTTTTTTTCAAGAATAATAAGATAATTATGGGTTATGCCATCCCATCAAAATGACTTGCTTACCAATAAAAAAAATTGATATTAAAATTTTTACATATGTTCATGCACTAATAAAATAATTTTAATGTAAAAAACAATAACTTTTCAATAAATAAAATTATTTTTTAGTAAATAAAACAACTCTAAATCAATATTTATATTAATAATATGATTTAAATAAAGTACACCATTTTTATCATACACTTATTCTTTTGTATAACTCTATATATTTATTGATAATATTATATAATATTTTTTATGCAATAAAAAATAAAATATAATTGTTAAATAAAATAATTAACTAGTTCTTTAAATAAATACAAATAATTTTTAAATAAAAATAAATAAATAATATTAATTTAGTAAATAAAATATCTTAAATCTATTTTTTTAAATAGATATATATAAACAATCTAAATCCTAAACTTAACAATTAAATTATAAATCAATCTATGCAATTATGAAAATCAAATTTTTAATAATTTAATTATATAAGTAAGACATTATTTCCTAAAAATAATGTCATACACCTACCATTTACTTTTTTTCCTTGGCCTTAAGAAACAAGCAAATCACAAACACAATAAGATAGCTCCCAATGTACAAATGCAATTTATAAAATTGTTTAAATTATAAAAATACTTAAAAGAAAGAAAATAAAATAAAATAAATTTTTAATGTAAATTTCACTATATATCTATTTTAAAAAAATAGATTTAGGATATTTTATTTACTATTAATATTATTTATTATTTTAAAAGTATTTGTATTTATTTAAAAAAATTGTTTAATTATTTTATTTAAAAATTATTTTTTATTTTTTATTACAGTAAAAATATTATCAATAAATATAGAGTTATACAAAAGAATAAGTGTATGATAAAAATGGTAGATTTTTTTTAAATCATATTATTAATATAAATATTGATATCTTAATTATTTTATTTACTAAAAAGTAATCTTATTTAGTGAAAAGTTATTGTTTTTTACATTAAAATTATTTTATTTAACATATGAACATATTTAGAAAATTTAATTTCAACTTTGAAAAAATCACTATCCATTATTTTAATAACTCTTTTGTTTTATTTTTATTTTCAAAAGTCTATTGAATATTATTTGTATAAAATAATACTATTTAATGTTACTCTAGAATGTCTCTCTACTTAAAATAATTTTTAATTCTTAAAAGGACATTCAAATTTTAAATTTTAATTTTTTTTATCAAAATCCTAACATTCAAAATCAATACAATCATTTAATACAAAAACATATTCAATTCAATCAACCTTAAAATCATTACTTTCCTTGTATGAAATATGTTAAGCTTGTTTTACATTATTCATCCCAAGAAAGAAAGAAATAAAGCATACCAACCATTTTAAATAATTATGTGATCTTATTCTTAACTACACATCTAGTACAATGTCAAAATGTTAAAAAATTTATAAAGCATTAAATTAGATCTAAATAAGTTAAGAATATTTTCATAGTAGCATTCTATAAATGAGTCTATTGAGCTATGTATTTAACTTCTAGGTAAAGTTGGGAAGCTTCTGCTCTATTAGATTCCAATTTCAAAGTTATAAAGATTGCTTACATAAAGAGTGTGAGGGCCTTTCAAAAAATTTATTTCCATTACATAACTTTGATCAAAAGAGTTCACTTCTAATAAAAAAATCAATATCTCTCAACATTTTTTAGATGGTAAATTTTTTAAATTAAATTATAAAATAAAAAATTATAGCTCCACATATTAAATATTAAAATAAAGAAGATAGATTTATATTGACAAAGATCCAAATCAATCTATTTCTAAATTAAATATATTTATTTTATAAATTAAAGATAATATGTTTATATTGCAAAATTGCTAAATGAGGTAATTGTGTTAAGTAAAGAAAATTTGATGAGGACAAACATAAATGATTTGTTGTTAAGTAGAAGGAGACTCTTGACTACGAGTCAAAATTAGTTGTGTCGAGTAGATGCAATTATCAATTGATAGTGGAAGAAACGTGTGTGAATCATGAATATTAAATAGATAATACAATTATTTTAAACCAAAATAAAATAATCAAGTAAATATAGATTGTTTTTTAGAGAGAAACTATTCATTGAGAACCAAAACAAATAAAATATAAATTATTAAAAATAGATTGTTGAAAATAATAATAATAATTAAAATAAAATGTGATAGATTGTTAATAGAAAACCAAAATAAAGATGACATTATTGTATTGAACTCAAACAAATAAATTATACTATATAAAAGACATATTATTAATTAAAATCTTTTAAAAAAAGAAATTAAAAATAGATGGATATAATAGTTGAGCCAAAATGAACGGTTTGTGTGAAGATGAAATATGAGGGAAGTAAAGATAAGAGGCCATAATGATGAACTTAAGGTGAGAGAACCATTAAAAATAAAATAATATTTTTTAGCCGATAGGCTATATTATGCGTGAGCTTTCGGTCGAGAAGTTGTCTCATGCCGGAATTTCTCACACTGGGAAGTTTTGTCAGGAAACTGTCAACGACGGGAAACTAACTGACGATGGGTAAAAAAACTATGTTTGTTAACGCTAATTTTTGCTACTGTTGGTGTGCCTCTATATACACACCTCATGCACCCTGACCATGCTATGGAGCTGCTTGGCGACCGCCTGGGAGCTGCTTCATCATGGCCAAGGCTTCCTTTAAATTTGCTTCTAAGCTACTCATCATTTACTGGGAATTGATTGAAGTACCAGTTGTACCATCATTGGTTTGGGTTTGTGTCATTTAAAAAAAATTATGCTTTGCTAGGGTTTCATCCTGTGCCAAGATTTTTGTGTGTTCGTCTCATTGGAAAAAATTCTCCTTTGGTAGGGTTGCATAATCAGCAGGAGGTGATTTTTGCATTTTCCTATTCCAGGTTCATGTTTCAGCATTTTTCTACTTTATCCTCACGGCCATAGTCTTCATTTTGTTTATTTTTCCTTTCAGAATTTTTTGACTTCTCTGTTCGTAGGTTCATGCATAAAGGGAGATTTAGGGTTTCGGTTGGTTTAGTTTAGTGTTTTCATTCTTTATTTGTAAATATTACAGCTGGTTTGCATCTCCAAAGCCACTTTCTATTATTTCGTGAGAATGTCTGAGTTTTTTATAGTTTTCTATTGTTATTGCCTTACTGATTTGTCATGCCCATAAATTTATGCCAGAAATCACCCAACTTTTTTTTTTAATTTACAAAACAATAATCAAGTTACCACAACTTACAAATCATGTTATGAAATGGACACCTTCTATACGTTATTTCCTAACCAACCACAATGCTATCTATGTGAATGACTAAGTATACCCCCAATCTATATCTCTTTCCTTAAGTAGCAACATTGGGGAGCCAATTAATTCTAAACAACTGACCCGCCCCCCCTCTCCCCTTAAAAAGCTTAATACACTCAAAAACGTGGTACATACCCCAATAGAGTTTAAGTGATTAAGTTTCTTTCCTAAAACATTGACATAACAATATTAGGTTACCCTACCCTACACCAATAATATTCATAATTTATATTAGCTACCCTAAATAGAATTATCATTAAATGATCATCAAAAGATTCCTTTAAAAGGTATTATTGTTTTGTTCATCAACCAACAATAATAACATTCTTATTTATTTCTCATTTACACCATATTATTGTTATTTAATTAAAATCCATAATATTGTTCTTAACTTTCTCTAAATTTAATCATTAAAGGTATTACTATCATCCTTCTTGTGGGTATTAGCATCCAATATTACTTAATGATAATAGTATTTCGGTCTGACACACCCCACACGTCAATAACATTATTGTCACTTGTTCAACACTTAAGCATGCCTAAAAATGTTGTTATTTAATTAATAATAGTAACATTATTTATCCAATTATTCAAACACTTAATATAAAAATATCTTAATATTTCCTCACCTATATATATGATTTTATAGTTTAACCATTTACATCAACTAAAATTATTATAACTTATTCTCAAATTAACAATATAATATTATCTCCATTCATGTCATCCAATATTAGTATTTAAACTTAATATCGATAATGTAACTATCAAAATATTAATATATTTACTAAATTTTTCCTGTTTTTTTTTTTTTTTTAATAAAGCTTAAATAAACAATTACAAATAACATATACACAGCTGTGAGAAAACAGCAATAACATAGCCCATGAGTTAAGCTTTAAAATGTAGCTATAGGCTGTAAAACAACACCAAAAGAGCAGCTACCTGCTTTAAAACCAACAACAAAAAGCTAAGAGTCTAAACAAACACAGTGTCAGCAATTGAAGCCAAAGACTTACAAACAACAATGCTCAAGTAAAGCTGATTTAGAGCAGGAAGAAATTGTACAGAAATTGTACAGTCTAGAGAACTTTTGTTTTAATCTGTCCATAACACAAATGCTACCCAGCTGAGAGGAATGAGCAGCATAAAGATAATAATTAGTTATTATTATCATTACTATTATCATTAAATTAAAACCAGCAATAATACGAATAAATTAAATTCTGAAATTATTAATGTTACTTACTGAAATAACAATATTAACTTCCAGTTACATATTGATACCATCGATTAACCTCATATTTATAATGAAATTATTGTTATTATTTTAGCCAATACCATTATTATGTAATAAATCTCCAGTTGGAAATCTTTGTTACTTTCTCGAAATACTTTTAACTCTCTGGCTGAAATGGGTAATATTTATGCAATAGAGTAAAGTGAAGGATGCACTATATGCTAGGATTTACTGAAGCTGCAGTCTATTTGCCTGAGAAGTGATAATAACAATATCTCTTTAATTTGCTTAATCTATCCTATCGGTGACATGGTTTATTTAATAACTACAGTTCCATTAATTACGCTATGCAACTATTGGAGGATATCTTACCTTATCCGAACTTAACAAGTGACAGCCATTAAGAAAATAGTAGCTAAAACTTAAGGTCGTCGCCTGAGCATTCCATTTTAAGGAAACAGACTTAGAGTAAGCAAGGTGTTTACACAGTTTGTCAGAAAGCAACACCCCACTCACAATTATTTTCAAGGTACTGACAGAGTGTTGATTGATAGAAAAGTAAATTTATTTCGGATGGGACGGGTTATGGCCAGTCATGACGATTTACGAGAGAGATAGGGATGGTTAATAAATACAACCCAACCAGATTTTAGTTACCATCTTATGCAGGGGGCTGCCTTTATACGGCATTAGTCATTATCAGAAAGTAGCGGAAGGGCCATACTTGACAGGGAGCCATGCCTGTGATAGAACGACTCTCAACCATCATGCAATACTAGAACAACATTTTTTTATTTCTTTATCCACTAAGAATCTTCACACCACCATGAATGAAAAAAACAAAAAACAAAGACTGTCATAACCGTATACCACATATCTTCCAGGGTTTGGGTTGATAATGCTATTCTAACATGGATATTACTTCAAATCCCAGATTTCCAGATGGAAGGTACACACACAGCTCCCCTTCCACTTAGAATGGCATGACGTCTTTGCAAGTGTACGAATGTCTCTTGTGCAATTTCTAAGCATTAACTACTCAATAAGTTGGCAGTATAGTCTTTGGAAGATTAGACTGTGAGGTCTGGCGTGAGCTTCTTAATAGGAGGAGTTAGTCGCCTATCTATCAGTGAATTAGTTCTTACCATCCAACCTTTAATGCATTGTATATAGCCCCATGATTCATTGCATTTCAAATATTTTGCTTGCTACACAATAAACCGATGACAATACACGCAAGAGGTAAACTCAAAAATAACTGCCACACTTCCTTTTCGAGTTTTACCTATCAGTATAAGGAAGAGGTATTGGACATACACCGATTTCTTAACATGATTAAGTTAAAAATGCCTTGACATTTAAGTCTTTGCACAGGTGGAATACAAAATGTTCAAAGGTCTAACAAAGCACTTACTTGTTTCAGGTGTGCAGGAGGAATGGCTGGTGTGGCCGTCTATGCTAAGGTTGTTCCTGTAGTTTTCTGAAAAATAAATAAATGATGCGCTATCTATCTATTTGCTTAGACCATGAAATACGTTTTTTGTTGTTTGGTTCGTTTAGGGAGTTATAAGCTTTCACTTCCTGTTCTATTTATTTTTACCTGAAACAACCTATCTATTTATTTATTTCTTTCTTTTGTTTTCTCTCTCTTTACCAGAACAGTATGCATAAATTTATTTATTATTATTATTTTAATTTTTTTTAAAAGAGAGCTTCTCCATACAAGGACACGAATGGATAATGAAAGAAAGCTACTAGTGTTATGTAAGAAACCATGTCTGGATGGTAGTTTACTGCATGCTTGACTAATCGAATGAACCAAAGTTCCTGATGCACCAGTAAGGAGGGTATTCTATCTATTCTTAAATGTGCCAACTTTGTGTATCATGTTCAAAATGCATTCTTTTTGAACAAAAATTTAATAGAGTTACACAGCAGGTAAAAAGGTAATATAAACCGATTCAATGCAAATATTTTTGGTTTCAACTTCCTACAATTCTGAGAGGAGTCCTTATAAATATAATTACTTACCAAGTTTTTGTAGATTACATCTGATGATAGCGATATGTTATATTTCATAAACAGAATAATAGAATGCTAAAAAAATCATATTAGGTTTTAATTTAAAACAATGGACAATCTTTTTACTCTACATATTGTTTTATCATTCATTTCTACAAAACCCTTTCTTTATTAATGTGGATGCATGGAAATGAAATTTTTTCTTCAACTTTTAAATTGGACGCCTCTATGTCTCAAGCATTTCTTTGATTACAAGTTCATGAGGTAATTCTTTCCACCACTCCAAAAGAGATTAAATGATCATTATTACCCTCAAAAAAAATAAAAAAATAAAATGAACATGCTGCTGAGGTAAGATCTATCTCTTCTCATCTTTTCATTTTTGCATGAGAATACAATCTTTTAAACAAGGATGACATGCAACAAACAAGGCTTGCTCTCCACCCTATTGTAATGGTGTCATGGAGCCTCATGGGCTCTAGCCATACCCCCGAGCAAGGAATTATTTTAGCTCCATGATGATAAATGGAGTCTTTTCTCATTTTTACAAAGAAATAAAACTAACATAGCACAAACTTAATGTATCTAAGTTCTCTACCTTCCATTCTCCACCATGATTCATTCCATATTTCACATCCTTACCACCAATAACAAAGGGAAATAGTAGTAGGAGAGAATACTTATCTCTTTATATGAGGAGGCTAACTCCTTGAACCTTCTTTCCTCTGCCAAGCCATCTTGATCATTCTCTACTATCTCCATTAGAGTTCTCCAAGAGGAGAAGTGGGCAATGCCCAAATCTTCCATCTTCTTGAGATATATAGGGATCCTCCAAACCTACACTCTTTCCCACAAGTGCTCACACATGTGTGAGTCTTGTGCCAATTCCAAGAACTTTTGGGGAGTAGAAGGTTGAGAGTGACAAGTCACTTCTTCCCAAGCCCCAACACTTTTTGAATTCGCCACATTCATGAATGTGGACTTTTGAGGGGTCTTTTCACACTCCAAGGACAAGTTCACATGTCAAAAAGGTTCCAAACCCATAGGTATAGGTCCTAGGGGTCTATTCTTGTTCAAAAACCAAGGAAATTGACTCAATAATCCCTTTTTAAAACCCACAAAAGAATCCATACGAGTTTTGATCTTGACCAAGGGTTCCAACCCCAACCAAACTCTCATCACATGACCTACAATTGGATTCTACTCAACATGATCACCCAATCAATAATCAAACCTCAAACCCTTCCAAGTCAAATAGGGCTACACTTAGAACTTCCCAAGATGTATCTGATACGATTTTGATATTTATCCAACCTCCTATTTGCATATTTGATTCCTTTAACGTTAATCCCACATTGACTCACTTAATTTCCTGCACAACATAATTAAGCACAGTTAGATATAATAATAACCACATTAATTGCAAACCAAATCTTTGTAACTTTATTCACAAACCATTTACATAGCTAATTACTCTTTCAATGCAATATGACACAACAATTATCTTATTTCAAATTCATCTTATACGTTTGAATCTCATACCATAATTCGCATGCCCATACATCTTCATTAAGTAAAATAACAATGATATAACATAAAGTAAAAATAAACTATAAGGTCATTGTTAGACAGTCGCCTTCATATCATTCGTAATATATCTAACCATCTATTTAGGAGAAATATATAACAATTTAAGGTTGTATTAGTCACTTGCAATGAGAGGCCTTACACATTATTTTGTTTTTTATATCAAGGTCTTCCATGCAAAACTTCAAGGCTTTTTATATTGGACGGTATTATGCTTTTTGTTATTGATGATGTTATTTGTTTTTTTTTATATGCAAAATCAAGCAGGCTTGTACAACCATGGCATTTTTCCAATTTATACAATTAAACATATTGGCCTTATTATTATTACATGTAAAAACTTGGCTATGGCATACATATTATGGGAGATATACTTGATACGACATTTCCTTTAATCAAGTATAAAAATACAAGGTTTGCAATAAACATTAAACTTGGAGATCCAGCAGTTGGCATGAATCTCCTAAAATCATTAAAAATACTAGGTACATGTAGTACCCCTCCATTTTGCTTATGTTTTATGAAAGTATGTTTTTACTTTGATAGACCCTGATACTTTGTTTTGATGTATTTGATCGCTGACAGTAGAGCAATGGTGGATTTATTTTATGATGTGATGATACACTATTTGGTGGTGATTATTTCTGACATGTTTTATGTTAGCATAGATGTTTACTTGAGATGATATTGCTATATATGCTCATGGTAGATTAATTGATATTTATTTCGTCAATTCGATGTGACATTGTATTGGTGAGGAGAACGGAATTGCATCACTCACTTGCGAGTGCCTTGTGATTTCTACAATTTTCTCTTCATGGTGTGTTTGAATCATGGATTATGTATATACATGTACGATATATGTTTGATTGCCCAGGTCTGAGCGTGTCTAAGCCCAATAGTAATGTTGATTGGGAGATAGTAATGAGGTTTTTCCTATTCTAGCCACAAACCTAGTTACAATGTGTTGTCAGTTTAGGTCCGATATGTTTGGTTGTCACGTTTGCGTTTGCCTAGTTAATTGTTTTTTATTTATGCAAGGTTTATTTTGTGAAATTAATGTTAGCTTAATACCATAAAGTGAGTAAATTAAATGCAAAAACTTGTTGAAAGATTATTCTCAAAGAGAATATTGCCATAACTAGGAAAGGCAAAAGTCACTTCACGGAAAAGAAAAGAAAGAGGAAATTGCTGGAAAATTGTTTTTTGGGTTTTTGGTTAAAAATTTGGAAGAGGTTCTCAGGATTATTTTTTGGTTCAGTATTTTGCATCTTTTTGGAAATGGAGATTTGGAAAGGGATTTGGAAATTGTACTCAGAAGGCAAAGCTTTGCTCCAACTTTCAATTCTTCAAGCTTCAGAAAAACAGGTTCCTTGTTAATTATTTATTTATTTTGTTGATTTGAAAATATTGCTTGTACAAAAATTCAATTTAGTAGAAGTTTTGTTAAATTTGTTAAATAGAAAGATTTGTAAATGAAATTATTTGATTAATTTGAGGAAACGGAAACCTCTGTGATAAACTTTTCTAAATATTTCCTGTAGAAAAGATTTTGAGAATTTGGATTGAAAATGAAATACTTCTAAATACTTTTTGTAGATAATTATCATTTTGTTTTGTTTTCCCCAATATATTCTATTTGTTGGAAAATAAAAAGTTTGAGTTTTTTATTATATATATACTTGATGTATTTATATATGTATATATATTTGAAAATATATACTTATGCATATTTACATAAAATATGCCTCTGTAATTGTGAAAGCTTCCGTAGAAATTTTATTAAAAAAGAAAATTGAAAATCGTTGTACGAGCGAAAATGATCAGAAATTTAAAAACAAAAAAAATTAAAAGTTTTGGGGGAGGCGCAGGGGGCTACCCCCATAGCCGTTCCCCACAGGGAAGCCGGCTGTGAGGGCAGCACCTAGCGCTGCGTGCATAGCCACGCCCCCACTAAGGGGTTCGGTTGCGTAAGGCAACTGGCCCTTACCTAATTTATTTTGTTATTACTTCTTTAATTTTATTTATTCATTTTTTATATATAATATTTATAATATATATATTTTTTATATATAATATATATTATTTATAATATATTTTATATATAATATATATATATATTGTAAATTTATAATTTGTTTAAAATATTAATGCTGATAAATTCATTTTAGACAAATTAAAATATATATATACTTCTTGTAGATAATTATCATTTTGTTTTGTTTTCCACAATATATTTTATTTGTTGGAAAATAAAAAGTTTGAGTTGTTTATTATATATATACTTTATGTATTTATATATGTATATATATTTGAAAATATATAATTATGCATATTTACATAAAATATGCCTCTGTAATTGTGAAAGCTTCCGTAGAAATTTTATTAAAAAAAAATTGAAAATCGTCGTACGGGCAAAAATGATCAGAATTTTTTTAAAAAAAAAAATTAAAAGTTTTGGGGGAGGCGCAGGGGGCTACCCCCACAGCCATTCCCCATAGGGGAGCCGGCTGTGAGGGCAGCGCCCAGTGCTGCGTGCATAGCCACACCCCCACTAAGGGGTTCGGTTGTGTAAGGCAGTCGGCCCCTACCTAATTTATTTTGTTATTATTTCTTTAATTTTATTTATTCATTTTTTATATATAATATTTATAATATATATTATTTATAATATATTTTATATATATATAATATATATATATATTAATATATTTAAATATAATGATTTGTATGTATATTTATTTACATGTGTAATATATTGTTGATTAGTGCATGTAAAGCGTGAATGGATATCTTTTATAATGAAATGATTTAAGTAAAGAAATCAAAATTTCATTATAATGCATGAATGTGAAATTGAAGTTAATTATTATTATTTTAAAAAAAAAATCATATTGTTTGAGAAAAAGGAATTATATTTAAGTTAACTCCTTTCATGCAATATGTTAATGACTTAACTAGATTTAGAAAATCCTAATATTAGGCTCTTATTTTGCCTAAATTGCTTTAAGTTTTTTTTTTTTTTTAATTATTGGGAAAATTGGGTATTATACGGGTTTATAAGTCTTCCAGATACTGTTTCCTTGAAAGGGAGTTGTTTTTATGATGGTTTCGTATTTTGAACAAACTAGAGTAGTGCACATAGTTCTATTCGGTTTAGACACCTAGTTCTATGAACGGGTTGTGATGTCTATTGTATTAAATTGATATTTGATGTTGGTATGTGTGCACCTTATCTACCCATAGTTAGTGGAATTAGTTTCCTTATGTTGTTATTAGGGGAGTGGCTCTTTATGAGGGCCGACACACTAAGTGGTGCCAGGGTAACTCATGTAGAGTTAGTTAATCAGTGAAAACTAAATTAATACATTAGGTAGTCTAAAACCTTTAACTAGATTAATTATGCCTTGATCATGGACTCAAGGGCTAGTTTAGACTTGGGGATGAGTCGAGAAGGCCTGGAATGGAAAGATCGATATCTTGTCATTATGAAAGATAATCGATTCCGCAATAGATTGCATGTGGGGCCGGGTTTCGTAAGAGGTTACCAAGGTAACCCAAGATGGGGGTCGGAACCTAGGAAGCTTCGCCTGGGTAACCTATGCAACATTCTGATGACAATCCACCTATAATAACAGTATCCTTGTGAACTTAGTGTACTTGATCCTTTAGTTCTGGAAGTAATGTAATCATTATGTTAAGTTTGTACTTGTATAGTTTTGTCTATGATTTTTCCTGTGTCTAGGGATTGTAGGTTATGTCTAGGGAACCTTTTTATTATCTCCTAGCATGGGGAGTGGTCCTACAGGTACCACTTGGTTGGGTGGAACATGCACCTTACACTGTTGGGTCCCTAGCTCTTGTTTGTGGCGACGAGTACTTCTTGATTGGAGAGCTCTTGTGTGGATATGTACTTTCTTATATTTCTCATTTGTATTAGTGGATACCTTATTTATGTATCACTCCTCAATTGTAATCGGGGAGAATTTTTGTAACATGTAATTGTACACTTTTGTATGACATACCTTATTTGGAAATGAGTTTTGTAATTGATATTATAAATGCAATGTAAGAAAGAATCATATTTTTACTTTATACCCTCAGTGATGTAATTTATTAGTTATTGAATGTATGTCTTTAAGTTTATAAGAATTATTCACATGCACTATGTTTAGTTACTTTTTTTGTTTATGGGATTTACATGTAGTGCGTTGTTGCGTATCTTAGGGAATGTTTGCATTAATGAATTTCATGCATACACTTTTTTTAAAAAAAATTATTACACTTTCGTAGTGATTGCAACATTCCTTAAGGTTACATGGAGAGCCATTACAGTACCTCTATTGGTGATATGTAAACCATGGGATCTTACCTGCTAATCCTCATGGGATCCTTCCAGGAACAACACAATAACTTAAATACCATTTGACAAACTTCTTCAGACCGATTGATTGATCTATGGTAGGCTTATATTTGAGTTTCATGCTTGCAAGAGTGATTTTGGCATGTGTATAAGGTACATCTCCATTACTAGGAATTTTGATCACATTCTTCCTAGCCTTTACCTTCAACAATCCCTCAAGGATCCTTACGAGATTTGGAATATAGACTGTTGAAGTGTTCCCAAAATTGTATACCCTAAGTTGGGCAAGGCCAGTCTTCTTACCCCCACTTCCAGTGCTCTTCTATGTAGTATCAAGAGCACCCACACAACCCTTCATAATTTCATCAATATAGGTGAAGTCTCTTGCAACATCAACTTAATTTGGGCCTGGAAAAATAGGAATAGTCTTTCCCTGAAGCATGTCCTTGGTGAAGAAGAAGTAGGCCATATCAGATCTACCCCAAGGTCCATAAATGGTAAAAAACCTCAAACCTATGATGGGGACCCCATATCAGGTCTGCAAGATATGGTGAGTCTACTACCAACTCCTCTTAAACTATGAACTTGTTTATGAAGTATTGACATGGATTTTACATAAGACAAATATGGTTTGTAGGCTTGTAGTTTCCCAAATTGTTCGGTGGCTATTTTCATTGCCTATACTCGAACAATTTAAGTGGGTCACCCATCTAGGAGACAACCCTTCTCTAAATTTCCTAAGAAATCCCAAAGAAGATAAATGAGATGGGAGAAAAAGGTTCCTTTATATGGTGAGACTACACATCTAAAACTACAGTCACCTTTAACAAAGCCTCCAAAAGCAACCTGGGTAGAGAATGAGTTCAATGCTGGCTAATGAACAACATGTATCTCTATTAGGAGCTTATAATACCAAATTTGAGAAGGGTTGAAACAACAAGGTTGAATCTATTGGTCTATTCCAACAACTTATATGATAAGCTTCCAGTTCTTAAAATAGGTGGCCTCATATTATAGACACACCCTATGCTAATGGAGCTAACTCAATTATGGGAAACCTTGGCTAGAGATACCTTGATACTAAGCAAATATGAAGGTTGTTTTCCCCTGTTTTGATAACTACATGTTGTCACCTGTTTATTTTGGTATGATTTGTTTCTTTTTTTTTATTATCTCCTAGGCATAATTGTATCCAATGTCCCATGTTTGATTAACTTCATCAAAAAATATTGAGGTGTGGCTAATTTCAAGGTAAACTAATGAAGTTTCTAAATCTTTGGAGCTAGCTTAGGGATAGAAATCTTTGGAACTGGTAGTGGTGTGGATTTGTAAGGGTAAGGGATAGGGGTGGTGCCTTCAAAGGTGGCTTAGAGATTACAACTAAAACCCGTCCTGGGCAAATTGATACAACACATGAAAGTGATTGAATACAATATTATTATCAATGTAGACATTAAATTTGGTACTAAATATATTCGTAAACCTGTATTTAAAATTCAAGCTTAGAAATTCATATGAACGAAGATGTAAAGCAAGGGAAATGATTTAAGTTTGGGCTCAGTCGAAGAATTTGAAACATAAATGTTTGTGGAACAATATTATTATCAATGTAGACATTAAATTTGGTACTAAATATATTTGCAAACCTGTCTTTAAAATTCAAGCTTCGAAATTCATATGAACGGAGATGTAAAGCAAGCGAAATGATTTAAGTTTGGGCTCATTTGAAGAATGTTTTGACTGAGAAGCATATATTTTTGTGGAGAAATGTGAGAGGGGAAAAGCATTAAAAGCAAACATAGTTGACAGATGCTAAGAAAACCCAACTCCACACCTTAGTTGACATGGGTAATCTCACGAGGTAGTTGCTCAACAAACAGGTCTTCAACTAGCATTGTCCCAGCCTGTGCCAAAATGAGAGCTTTGGAATAGAGTATTTGCATGTGTATAGTTCAGTTCTTTAAATTGGAATTGACTGGTAACAACTAACTAAATTTGGATAAAATGGGTATTTACCACTTCTTTTATTTTGGATCAAATGGGTACATCTAGGAATGCCCAATAAAGAAAATTGGGATACAGAAAGCTATGGCCAAATTGTTGTGAGATATGAATGCCCACTAGCACAAATTTCCAAATAGAAAGTTTCTAATATAACTGTGGCCTAAATGGACATTAGATGTGTAATGTCCCCTTGTTAAACTTATCCTAGAGACATAAAATACACAAGTTAGGACATATAATTTATTTTACCAACACATCATTTTTCTCATGTAAATTGCCTTGAAGACCTGCATACATCATGTATTATCAATAAATCACATAATTTCTTGTTCATGATTAGATCATTTCAAATTGCACATTTTAAGAATAAGACAAATGAAATGCATTATCATCTAGTGTGTAATCAGATATGACTTATTACTCTTGATCGGAATAGATCTTTGCCTTATTTCCTCTTTCCTAACCTCATTGGATGGAAGGTTTACTATGCCAAGGGTGCATGAACGGTCTCTCATTGGACTCCCTCAAGGTTTCCTACCTGTCTTGGGACCGTCCATCAATGGACTGATTTACCATCCTTTCCCTTCACAAACTCCCTATCCTTAGTGGGTACTAGCGAAAGGGAATTTTGGCCCGAATTCTATTCTTCAAAGTAAAGTCATAATCGCTCAATAAGACACAATAATTGTTGTAAGCAACATTATTGTGGCTTTGACAGATAACATCCATAAATCTGCATATTGTCTTATTTTGTATAGTAGTCTTAATACATTGACATATATGTTTATTGCTTGCACATCTAGTATGTATTGATTCTTATAATATATTTGATGGGATTTATAGTCTATAATAGATATAGTCATTGATTTCGATATGCCATGAAACAGTGACTATGTTGAATTCATTATCATGAAGATTTGACTTTATTTTTGAACCTAATAAATTGGTAAATATATGTTTGTTGGTTTCCAATGCAGCAAGAAGTATCATAATGCTTTTGCATTTAATATTGTATTGAATCGAAGGATTACAAATATCTCTTGAGATTGTTTCTGATCTATTATAAACAATTACTACACAGTATCTCCCTATAGGAGACTCGACTTATTTACATAATTTGTAACTTGACATAATTGGTGAGGATACTTACCTCTATCTGTGGCACTAGACTGAGATCTTCAGACATGTCCTTCACAGCAAATCAGCTTCTTTTTCCAAACAACTTCCTCTGCCTTTGGTTCTAAATTGAGACCTGTTTTAAAATCCCCAGAAGGATGTGACCATTGCCTTGATTGTAGTCATTGGGAGGAGACACCACCCTTCCCATGATCATCTCAATAGGGCCGATCCATGCCTATTTGTTAAGGTCGCTTACCAAAATTCGTAATTAAGTTTGCTATAATTATAAACTCATAAAAATAGTTCTCAAGAGACACTTAATAAAAAATATTTTAATCTCTTCATCATTTTAATCATTTTCATTATAGACGAAAGGAATATATTCGAGCTTATGCAGAAATCAAAAATTATAAGAACAATTAATATTGTCAATAATTTTGAGGGTTATGACAAGATGTGCATGATAAATAGCATAGAACATAATACAAAAATCTGCTAATCAGATTGTGGGTAACTCAAGCTGCAAGAAACCCTCTGTGAAGCTATCAAGCCTTGTGCCAATGCAGAAGCCAGAGTGGAAAGTGAAGGGCTTGTTACGAGGCCAACATCAGTGTTCCTTCCTCCAAAAGATCCATTTCTTGCTACCCTTTTTATTCTTCTCCACTTGTTAAGAGGCCAACACCAGTGTTCCTTCCTCCAAAAGATCCATCTGTTGCTACCCTTTTTATTCTTCTCCACAAACAAACAAACATCTATCAAATGATAAACATACAAATTTTGACCAATCAATGCACTGGTTTTCTACAAATAATTTACTAGAGCTACATAACAAAATAATGACTCTGAACAACTTACAAAAGAGGTCATGCTATGTAGAGGCCAATGAGTCACACGAACAACTTCCAAAAGAGGTCCTGCTATGTAGAGGCCAATGAGTCATGTTAACAAAAAACTTGTGTTAAACTTATAAAGCACCAATACTTGCAACTATAGTTAAAGAATTGTTATACAAGATGATTTAAATATAATAAATGAATGTTAAATCAAAGAAAACCTCTTTAAAGGGAAAAAAATCCTAGAAACCTGCTACTACTTAGTTACCATCCAAATTTAAATTTTGTTTCTATACTCAGCTAAAAACAAAATTTAGTAGAAGATTTTGTTTTGTTAGGAACAAATCTGAATAAGTCTAAAATGCTCAACTAACATAATATCTCAATTAATACAACTAAAATTAAAGGTTAATTTAAAACTTTATACGCAATTCGTGCTATAGACCAGATTATACCAAAATACCAATAAGTAATGCCCTGCCACATCCGCTTTCTAACAAGTTTGTAACATTTCCTTACTTTGAATTTAAACTCAACTTTTAAACAACAAAATAAAAAATCTAATAAATAATAGGCATATGGCTTCCCACTTCCCAGTTAAAGTTGTGGCAAATGAACTATAGATAGTTAGATCCATACACATACCCATCCAGTTGTTGTGAGCATAGTGGTTGAGGAGCCCATCTCATAACAACTAGGATTGGGGTTGGCTGCACTTAATCAGTAGGCGAGCCCATGCTATATGATACAAAGGGGTGAGGGAAATGAGCATTTATATCTCAACCTATATTTGTAATTGTACAGATGTTTGTAATTTGTACATATATTTATAATTTGTTCCAATTTCAAGCATGGTTATGTATACAGCTCACAAAAAATCTTCCATTGTCTAATGCATGAACCAAAAAAAACTATTGTCTGCAATCATTTTCAAGTTGTGGTAATATCAGATATACTAACACTTTTCTGGCAATTCATATACTTTAAAATATTGCTTTGATTGTGGAAGATATGTTGCAGGAAATCTTCAGATATCAATTGGGATTCTGAGGCTCTCTTGTTTGCAGCATTGGTACATAAACAATTTTGGAGGTTATGTTCAGTTGTATCTAATTTGGGAAATA
>VDFB02180163.1:0-10512 GCA_007258455.2 Sequoia sempervirens
GCCTTCCAACTTTAATGTTTTGAGGGTTTTGAGGGTTGTACAAATTAATTTTCCTCAAAAATGTTAAAACGTGAATTTTTTATTTTGGTGGAGGTTGATTTGTCTCTTGCATTACCTAGTGAGTTTGTGCTTGAAGTTAATGATAGGTCTTGGTCTTAGCTTGTGGATTATGAAGGAATCTTGTTTTGTTACAAGCATTATTTTTCTACTGGACACTTAGCTTGCAACCATCCTCGTGGTTTTTTCACTTGGTGGAAGAATGCTCTTCTGACCATCTTATTGTGTACCTTGATGATGATTCTATTATTGATAGTGAAGATTTAGTGCTCCAATTTCCCTCCATACCTCCTCCCCCTTCAGCTTAGATGAATAATAATCTTGCTACTCAAGGAACTATTTCTCCTATGGGTCCTGCTGCACTAGTTTTGGATGAGGTTGTTTATTTTCCTCCTTGTTCTTCTATTTGTTTTGTTCCATTAGTTAGGCACTCTAAGGGGGTTTCTCCCCCTTCTTGTCTTAATGTTTCAAATTTTGTTAATAATTCTCCTTGGACAATTGTACAACATTGAAAGAAATATTTTTCGACGGAGGACTCCATTTTGCTTGAGAAGCCCTTGGGGACTATGTTGTTGGGTTTAACCTTTGGTGCTTGATCTGTTTCTCTCTATTGTTATGTTTCTGTGTGTTTCTATTCTATTACAAGTTTAGGGCCCTTCCCTTCTTTGTTAGCATTGCTTATTTTTTCTAGCAATCTAGTGCAGAGGATCGAGAAGTGGAGCACCCCAACTTCATGCTTCTCAAAATCCTATGTGGAAATTTTAAATCACTATTAATTTTTTTATAACAACTTCCTCAGCAAGTCCCCTACTTATAACTAAGGTTTCAAGGCCACATCATCAAATATACTACCATATCAACATGATTTTTGTCGAAGTGTCCAAAAAGACCCCAAAAAAATAGGTGAGATTGATACTTGTACACTAAATCATGTTTTATTAGTGTGTTGATGTAGCATCACATGATTTGTTGCTTTTTAGATCTAACAAATACATTTGATTCAATTATGAGTAGTTATCATCAACACTAACAACTCTAAAGTCACAAGTATTGATCAAATATTATTAAAAATATTGAACATCAAATCAACAAATGCTATAACAACTATTAAAAAAACACCTCTTCCCTAACACACTTCATTTAACAATTAAAAGAACATGTAGAATTATCAGCAGACTACTACATTGTGCAAGGGCAATTTGTAGAGTGGGGGATAGTTGTTTCTGACGTAGGCTTTGATGGAGTCTACGAATCGGCGAACATACACCGTATTAGTTTTACGGTCAAAAGATTTCAGTAAACCTGATTTGTGCTCTGCCATGTAAGAAGCAAATATGAGTAGCATTTTGGCCTCCTTCCCGCTACACTCTAAATCAAGAGAAGAAGTATCTACATCGTCGACTATTAACGACCTATTATGCTTCTCCTTTCCACAGCAAGAAGCACTTAAAGAAAGCTTTATATCCTCCTCGCAACTACAATCATCACCGTCGCAATCGTCACATACAATACAAACATCACGGAGCATTAACGACTCCTGCGATGCAACACGACCGGCTTTTAACCAACATCTAGTGCCGTCGAAGATCCACTCTATGTAGACTGATTCACATATTGAAATACATTTCAAGCCACATACAGACTCACATTTGAACAAAAATGGGCCACCTGTAAACCAATCCTTATATTTATAAAAGGATTGAGTATTTATCTTCCCCGGGTTAGCCAAGACCTCAGGGACATCCAAGGATTCACTGTCAACTAAGGATTCAAAGTGAGCTTTTGCGCCTGCAGCAACGACTACAGTTATACTTTCCCTCACAATCTTTGATTGCAAATCATTACTGGGCTTCAAATGCTCTACCCAGTCCCCCCAACAATACACCCGCTTCCTTATTGACAAAGGCAGTTGGTCGCACAGCAACTGTACTGCTTTGCAAAAGAGACGGCAGATGACGTCATCGACAGACAGCCTGGATGTTGTGGTGAATCCCATAACTAACGATGTGAAGCTTAGCGATGCAGGAATGAGCCAATGCACATGCTTTTGAGTCTGTAGGAACAAACCCACAAAGTTCAAAATCTTCAGCAGCTTATCCTCCGCCAATAGTAAGTTGACAGGCAGAAAGTAATCGTGGTGCAGACGCATAGCCGCACGGTTGTCCAATATTACAGATTCCAGCACCTCTGGTAAGCTCATAATATCTCCCGTTAGCACTTCATCCGATATTTCTTTATTGTTTTTGACAAACACTGCCTTTTCAGCTTCTTCTCCAAGCACTTTTTCAATGTTCTGCAGAGAATCCCACATTTCATCTGTGATGTAAAACTGCGTTATGGGTGAACCTTTTTTATCATCATTATTCTCAGCAAGCATCTCAATTCTGTTTCTTTCCTTTCGAGACAAACGGAAAAACTCTCCCAAGTACGTCATTTTTATCTGAGATTTCTCACAAGTCTTGGTCCTTGTCCCAGTCGGAAGAGCTGCAGCTGTCATGACATGAGATCTCGCTTTCTTGAAGACACCACCTGGGACTTCCTTGAGCTGATTATAATCTGTGCAAGGGAAACCGAAGTAGTTGATCATGTAGGCAACGACGCAATGCATGACCGCCCAAACAGGCGTCAGCTTCATGATCTGCCAAATTCCAAGGCTGAACTGCAATGGTAACAACACTCTGCCTACCATTACTTTCAATTCTGGCATAGTTTCTACACTAATGAACCACAACGATAAGCTTCTCATCTTCGACCTGATTCTACTCCCCTCCTCTTCTTTCAACTTAATCTTTTCCTTCTTGTACTGCAAGGAGAAAAAGTTCTCCAATGTTATTATTTTCCTCTTATCATATTAAGTACTAGCCACATGACACGGCAGACTTGGTCAGATTCTTTCTTTTCTGCTATCCACTAAAAATATGCCAGACCAAACAGTAGAGTGACTTGATTGGTTTTTGTTCTTCTTTCCTTTTTTAATAATAGTATTTTCCACAAATTTTCCCAGAATATGAAATATTTAGCTGATTAGCTTTAGCTAATTGTTCTCCACAAACCAAAGAAGTCTTCTTTCCTTTCTCTACTTTTTATGATATTATTGATAAACTTTCCACAAATTTTCCCAGATTCCCTATAATTAAGATATCAAATATTTAGTTGATTAACTTTAGCTAATTGTTCTCCACAAACCAAAGAAAAAAGAAAATCCTGCTCGGTCAGGGGTCAGCCCGTCCAATGAACGAATCTTTTTTGTACTAGGCTTTGAAATGTTATTGGATGTTCGCTATTTTTTTCAAATGTTGGTGAGCCCATTAAAACATGGCATATATAATCATGTGGCCTCACCACCTTCCTTACTTTTCTTTCAGCATCTCATTAATTTAAAACGCCATCAGAGACTATAGTATATGTATCACTCACTTTTTTATAATTATATTGTCAAATAAGTTAATGTTTAATTAATTTTTCTTTTGTTTTATAAAACTCATTCTCATATATGCTTTGTTTAGTAATTAAAGGTTTTCAAAAGAAACTTGTGTGGGAGATCTTTGAGGATGTTGAATGCTTGTGTATCATCTAGTTTGTAAAATATAAGTTTATTTTTTTACATTATTTTTTATTTCATTTTGATTTATCAATTTTATTATTGTTTAAAAGAATAATAAAGCAAACAGTCTTAATGTAATGATAGAGTGGTGTTGAAGTGATCAAGTAGGATAAATAATGAGATCTATTGTTTAGTATACAACTCCATTTTATTTTGTTGGAATCAAGTGACTTGAGTTTAGTACCATCCTTTGAGGATTTATCTTGGAGTAGGAGATCCCATAAAGGAAAAGGAAAAATGCTATAAGATTAATTATAATTCTTCGGCTTTCTTTTTTTTCTACCACTTGTCAATCATATAGAGTTTTTAAATTCTCACCAATTAATTTTTATTTTATTTAATATTTGTTTACTCATTTGAATTGAATATTCAAAACAATAAAATTCATGAGACTACTAGCTTCCATAAATTTAGGATCTTAAACTATTAATCTTAAACTACACTACAAAATTCATGAGACCACCCACTTTATAATAATCCTAAAAAAATTTAGCAACACCACTCAATTTTTTTAGGAAGCCCCCTCCATAGGACTTCTTTAAAAAATTTATCACTAAGCTCTCCCTATACACCTCTCCCTCCATAAATTATGGAATATCTTATATCTCTCACTTCTTTGTTGGGATGGTGCCTAAAAACCTTAACATTGACAAATGACTCAAAACAAATTTAGTGTATTGCAATGAAATTGAAGAACAAGAAATATAATAAATTAAAAGCATAAACACAAATTAAATCAAATTCCTATCTAATAAAAAATTGCAAACCTCCATATAAATGTTGATTTGTTTGAATACAGATGTAACTCAATAGCATAACACTAAATTTGATGGACAATGTATTTTGAAATAAGAATTTTTTGTGAAAATGTGATTAATTTTAAAAATAGTGAATAAATGAAGATATTTATAGACTTTTCCTAAAAAAAGGTAAATGGAAGATGAGGAAAAGATTAAAAAAAATGAGTTAGTTGGATTTATGATAGAGTCAACTCAAGATAAATTTGAAAATTTATTGTTTTAAACCCATAAGAGAATAAAAATGAATTATTTGAAATCTATTAAGTGATAAATGAGATGTTTTGAAAAAAAATTAACTAATGAGTGAAGGCGAATTTTCTCAAACAGCGTGGAGTTAACTAGTGGAGACAAAATGGAAGTTTTAATAAAAAGTAAATAATTAGATAAGCATTTGGTAAATATTGAATATTTATTCTGGCCCGAAGGTGTGTCCCTCATTGAGCTTTCCAAGCTCATTTTTGGTTGGAAATCACAGAGGCTCTCGGCAAGGTTCTCCATCTGTGCACAGCCGTTGATCCTTCCACTGGCAACACGCTTTCATTTTGCGGTGATTGAACTCTACTTTCCAGTCATTGGGATTGTTGTTCTTTTTGTTTGGTTGTGGCTCTTTAATGCACATGACAACGCATGCCTTGAAGACTCAGCTGGGTTACCCTGATAACTGTCGCTCAAGCAAGTGGGAAGAAGAAGAAAATCTGTGCAAAATATCTGATCGGAGTAATGAATGTCCTTGACAGCATGACAAAATGAGGTAAGTTGGTTACTCCTTTACTAGATGCCCCAAACCCTAAATTGATATTCATATTTACATTTCGAGTAAAATCTTCTGTCAAGAGATATTTGTGAGGTAAGTCTTATTCCGTTTGCCGTTAATGGTTTCCACTCCATTTTAACTCCTTTACGCTAATGGCAGCCTTAACTATGAATTAAAATTGAAGCAACAAAACTGCTTATTGATGAAGCGACCGGGTTTTGAAAAGAATTTCAAGACTACGGTTTGTACCGAGAATCGGTGGTGGGTGTTCTTCCCAAATTTTTCTAGGTTTCTAAGATAAATTGACAATGTTCCAAATGAATACTATTTCAAAGTTAGCTTCTCCCATTTTTTTATCGATTACACTCCTTAAAGGGTATTTTCTGTGTTGTCGTTTCTGGTTGAGGTGGAGATGGAATCATATTAAACGCATCCAGCCAACAGAGCATATTTGTGTTCTAACCATTCTATACAATTTTATTTCTATTTTTCCTTACATATGCAACTTTGTAGTGTTCTCAATTTACAACACATTAGACAAAAATGTCAGTCACTTTGCTACATTGGCCAACCATACAAACCAACATTTAAATGACATCAAACTCGGATACAATCAGGCTATGAGCCAAAAAAAATAGACCATTGTTACATTCTTTGACTCAAGTTTTGGGGGTGCTGCTTTGTGATAGAAATCTGGAATGGGATTTGCCTTAAATGAGAGCCTTCTCCTCATCTTCTTCAACTGCTCTTCCTGCTTTTCCTGTAATTTTCTGTGAAAACACATTAGCAGAGATTGAAACTCCAATTTGTGTCTTGTTTGGAGATGTCGTGTTGCTGTGGCAGCTGGGTGAGTGCAGACCTCTTGCAACTGTCCTGGCGACAACAGGGAATACCCATGCCATTTTAACAAAGGCCTTCACTAAAGAGACTCAAGTAGTTGGACAATGTAAGGTCTAGATTCATTTGGAGTGCACGTACATCATCCTGTACAGCATTTATTTGAGCCTCTAAAGGGATTTTATATAAAATAACACTCTTTGAAAAATTGCAGTTAGGCTCTGTAAATTTTCTTTTCATAAATGTTGTGAGATTCTGAATGCTCATTACAGTTTCCTGGTACCAGGCTAAATGAAAATTCAGAATATAGAAGAAAAAAATAAAAATGATGAAGGTATTCAACTTATTCCACCACATGGGCCCCTATGCCATGGTGACTTGTCTGTAACTTTTACACTATCCTCTTCATTCAGTTCTAATTTAAAAAAATTCAAAAAGACTTTTATCTTAATATTAGTTGATTTATTTATTATTTTTTAAACCTTGAAGTTTAACTAGATATAAGAATCAAACACTTCAAGTTTGGTTTTTCTATCAGTTGCTGCCTGTTGTGTGCAAATAGATAAATTGCAAGTTTCTACTGTTACCATATAATCTTATAGATGCATGGTCATGGCCAATTGCAAAGTGGAAGCAAACCCTTGTGATCAACGAACTGTTGAACAATGTACACTGCTCTTGAAGCTTTACAATTTGCTACTTACCAAGGGCTGTAAGTTTGGAGCAGAATTTGCATAAGACAGAACTATCTTTTACTTTAAATTTGGGTACCCCGCTAGGCATATTGCATTCAAGTCCTTAACCTGACACACCATACACATTCTGCTTACTACACACAATCTCCCTGAAGACTAATCTACATATCTTAAATTATTGTAGACGAGTAATCTCAAGAACATGCTTTCACAAGGCAAAAAAGTACACTCAATCACCTGTTGACAATTTGTATTTACTACAAGTGTGTGAGGTCCCTATAAACTGTTTGACCCCATGAAAGAGTGAGACAACATCTTATTGAATATGATTATTACACTGTACACAGGCCGCAATGGCTTAATCTAATAGCAGCCCATAATGCTCATTTTTAATTGTGTGCACTGTTTTTTATTATAGGGTAGCTGCTAACCATAGTGTATAGCGGTGAAACTAAAAGCTTTGGAAGAGAGTATGGATATCTATCGAAGGATAATAGAATGGGGATTTTTTGTCAGATATTATAGTTGGAAATGCTCTGGTTGACATGCACGCAAAAGTGGAAGCATAGAGAAGGCAGAAAAATGTCATCAGTAATTTCAGATTTGTATTTTAATTCTTGAAATACTATACTAGAATTTTGAGAGAGTATTATCTCTTCTCTGCTACTGTATACCTCTTCATCATGCAACATCAATGTATACTTTGGTACTAACCCCAGTTGCATTTTCAGGACCTCTATTCCTTTGATAGGCAAGTATATCTCCTTTATCATCAACTCCCAAAAAAATGGACACTCCCCAACCACATCATCATCAAGCTCTCTTTGATGTCATGAGATTATTGCCCCTCACCTTGCTGTTTATGGCAGTGTATATCATGCATTGTATTATGGTTTGGTCATTACACCTCATGACTACCCATCTCAGCTTTTGACTATCCGTAATAGTGCATACTGTCCTTGTATATTCAAGTCTCTAAAACCCTTTAAGAACCTTGCTAACTATCACCATCACCCTATCACCATCACCCTTGACTGTCAAACTTTCCCTTGACTGGGTGTCTTTTGAGTTGGTTCAAAAAATGAAATTAGCATATTTGCTAGAAAATGAAATTAGAATAGTAGTTCATATTCTTTCTCCTCTACGTCTCCAGTAATGGAGAAATAGAAATGGAGATGAGTTGTGGGACCATCGGACTAGATGGTAATTAAGTAGGAGCTCATTCCTCTTCTCCTCCTTCACAAAATGATTGGAATCATAGATTCTATGAGGGTGAAAGTGGTGACTAAACATACCCTTAGAGAGTAAGAGGAAACCTATCTCATCCTAATTGAATGGGTTTCTCTTGATAACTCTGAATTTGGCTCCACGAGGCCCATCTATGTGTAATGAGGGTTATACATTTCCCCATCTCTCTTTCTCTCTCACTCATTAAAATTCTACTTTCTGATTTATAACGTTGCAATTTTTTAGTTCATTATTATGTATTGGTTTCTGTAAGATGAGCATTAGGACCTTTGTATGTAAGCAAAAAAAGAATAGTGCAAGGTCATATTTGAATCAAAAGACGTTATATTTAAACCTTTTTTGTTTTGATGGACAAACCATAAAAAAGAGATAGTGTTGCCCCTTCTATATGTAGTAAGAGTTAGTTTCTTATGCGTCAAATTGACCATGTGTATGAGAAAAATTACCAACACACAATGGTCTCTAAACAGTCTGTTTAGAGACAGTATATAAATTCACATGTCATTATTAAACATCAAATTACAAGTGCTTGATATTGTATTAATTCTACTTTGAGTTTTCAATTACATCCCTTTAAGTACTAGACTACTAGTCATAACTTGACAGTTTCCACTATCGGGCATACTTGTTTCTACTGTCAGCAAGTGTTTGTTTCTCTAATTCAAATCAATATAATATTTCAGCAAGTATTTCTATTTAATTATTTTTTCCCTTTCTTTGTTTACCTAATCAAAACCAGTATAATATTTCAACAATTGTTTCTATTAATTACTCATTGCTCAGCAAGTGTTTGTTTCTATAATTTAGATCAATACAATTTTCAAGAAAATATTTTTATTTAATTACAAATTATTACATTGTTATATATTACTTTTCTTTCTCAACTTAATATTTGATACATCTGTTGTATTGTGAACCTATAGATTTCTACAATTTCTCTATTTTATGTACAATTGCACACTTTACAAGTTTCAAATCTGGACTTTATTGTATGCAAATTTAATAATTAAATACATAGATTGGATATGAAATACAGGCATTCTAGCTGCAAGTTCTTCACAAGCCATTGCACTCAAGAAAGGCTTGAAAAAAAGGCTGCTACAGATGTTTCTACAATTATGTCTTTATGAAACACAAATTTGTAAACAAAATTATATGAGGGCTGGTACAAAAAATCCTCTCAAATTCTAATCCTCAATAAAACACATTGTCTATTCCTGGACAACGGTTTCATTCTCAATTTTTTTAGTTCGATTCTCATTGCTCAAAACCTCTTTGTCACTCTAATTCATTTCAATATAATTATCACCAACTATGTTTATTTATTTATTTTTTCCTTTCAATGCTTGGATTCATTTTTGTAATACATGGCATCTAATTTGGTAGATCATTAGAAATAGTTTAATGTCAATTTATCAGCAAATTCCTATGACCAGTACCTACTGGTAATGTATCATTTTATTGATGTCACCAATCCTAAATCTTTGAACACCATTGTATTATAAAGAGTTTTGTGTCAATTTTCATGTCAACTTAGTCACTCATGAATTTGAGATATTCAGATTATTATTAATATATATGTATACACTAAGTTTATGGGATTTACACTGATTTAAGAAATGGTGTTTTACAGGCTTAAGCAAAATAACAAATTTACTATGAACAACTCAAAATTTCAACAAAATATTATGGGAAAATATGAATAAGACATATTTCACTTTCATACTTCAAGAAAATCTTTGAAGTTACTTTATTTAAGTATTTTATGCATTGATAGACTCCATTGCCTAAATTTACTTTCACAAGAACAATAACATGAAATTCAATATGAAAACCAAAGTTTCAAAAGAACATTAACATGCACTTCAAAGCAGTTCTTAACAATGATATATTTCTCAATTTAAAAGATGACCTCTCATTAATTGATCTTCCTACAACTCTTCGGTGTACCCATTACTGAGGTGCCATTTACTAGTATTTAATTACATAGATAAATGGAATGGTTTGCTTAGGGTGAAAAAAGAAATGGCGTTGGAAATTTTTGCTTGCCAAGCTAGGGTGCCCGTTTGCTAGCTCGTTCTCGGTGCTGGTTGCAGGTGCGAAGAGAGGGGTTTTTGATGCGTTTGGGGGAGGTGTTTTTGGTGGAGTTTCTTCGGCTTTTATTCTGGTTCCTGTGTTGTCTTGTGGTGGGGAGGCGCCTGCCATTTGGTGTTCTCATCTGTAGCGGTGGCTGCAGGCTAGTCTGGCCTGTGTGAGCCTCAACTTCAGGCTTTGGTGCTGTGCAAGCCTTGTGTGGCTGCGCCCTTGGTCTTTTTTCTCTTGCGAGGGGCTTAGCTTGGTGGGGGTGATTGGGTAGGGCTTTGTGTCCCAACCATATCTTTTCTCAATTGTCTGCCAAGGTGTGGGGCAAGCCGATCCAAAAGGGTTGAGTTTGGTTTTTATAGTGGTTGGAGGTTTTGCGTTTTCCATGTGTTGAAATCTTATCTTTTTAGAGGCTGTGGCCTGAGGGCTTGCATG
>VDFB02180164.1:0-17287 GCA_007258455.2 Sequoia sempervirens
AGTAGATTTCCATGTGGACTTCTTTCTTTGTTAGGTAGAGGATGTTGATGTTTCAGCTTCCTCTTCCACCTGCTCTTCTCCTTCATTGGGGTCATTTCCTGCGCTAGTACTTGAGTTAGACATAGGGTGCTCCTCATCCCAAAGCTCATCAAACTATTTATCTTCATTTACGCTTTCATAAGGATCATCAAGTCATTTTGTTTCCTGACAATATATCCAGAAGGCCCTGATCCTTTCATTGGCCCATTCCTCTTCATTTCTTAGCTTATTGTATAGAGATTTTCCCATTTTGCAGTTCTCATCGTAATCCACAACGAAATAGAACCTATGCCATGGTGGCCTGCTATCTTCCATGGGGAGTCAACCAATAATTCATCTTCATCCTCAAGTGGGCTGTGCCTCCTCTCCTAGTAGGGCTGAGGGCTATGAGTTACCCTGAGGTGCTCATACGATAGATCATTGAAAGGGTTGTATTCCCACCTATCATAGATCATTACCAACTCTAAATGAGCTAGCTTATCTTGCAACAGTGGGTGTGCTTGCTTCTTTTTCATGGCCACTATTTTGAAACTTTGCGGATAGGCGAAGAATCCCTTTCTCTTGACACTTTTTCCATTGCAGAAGATAATATCAATAATGCATGCTTGCCTAAATAATTCAAGGGACAACACTCAATTTGTGACACATGTTGGAAGGAAAAATGGTTCCTCAATGAAGCCGCGCATTCAGATGAATGTAAAATCCACTCCAAAAAACTAGTCACACTTGGGAGTGAAGTTCTACATATATTCTATCTGAGTCAAGGTGAGCTGATTAATACCCTCCCCTTCCAAATCTTGCAAAACCAGAGTCAAGAAATAATCTGAAAATGCATAATAATCAAAAGTAGAAGAGAGGAGAGGGGTTCAGATAGAAATTGGTTTTTTCCTATTCCTTTCATCAAAGATAGAAAACTTTACACACTCATCAAAGAAATCATGATACAAAAACATATGAGCAAGATAAGAGAGAAATCTGAACTTTCATTCAACTTGATATTTGTTAATTTGTTCTATCATTTTTTTTGAGAGGTACTCTGTGAAATCATACCAGAAATAAGATTTTTGCCTGCAAAATTGGAAAGCTGGGCCCAATTGAAAAGTGTGTACCTCTTGGTTGGTTTCCAAACTGACAACAAATTCCATCATTGAAAAATAATCTTGCAGGTCTTCCTTGAAAGCATCGCACGGGGCAAGAATTCTTGGCAGCTTCCCTTGTTCTTCTTCAATCCTTCTGGTTTCTTCATTGTAAAACTCTAAATCCTTTTTTGGGTGCTCCATATATGATCCCCCTGCTCAAGAGTAAATGTTTCTAATTCCATCTCTCTTTGCACAACATATTCTAGATGACAGTTGGGTTGATGTTGACTAACAGAGTTTGGCCCTAAATAGTGTTGGTATTTGGGTTGAAACACTTAATGGCCGCATCGACTAATTCTAGGTAGTAGTGCATAGATGGGACCATATACTGAGGAAACCCATTGAATCATACTTTTTTAGGGGTTGAAAATTCCCTTTTCGACACCTTCATTCTCTCATAGGCCACTTCCCTTAGTCCTTTAGGAAACTTTGCAAGAAAGGGATCATGAACATTATCTTAATCTTCCTGAATTAAGCTATGTTCTCTATACTTTTTGGGATTGTCTACTCCCTTTTTGTTTTCCCATCTTGGCTTGTCAGGAATACCTAGTTTAGCATATGAAATATCCTCAAAGACATTAATAGTTGGTGCTCCTTGCAAAGCCTTAGCTAATCTTTGCGTTGTCGCTTGCCTAGCTTCCTCGCTTGAACTTTCTGCTTTAGCTTAATTTTTTTGAAATTTCACCTCAGCTCTGGCTGTGCACTTAGAAATTTTTTCTTTCTTCTTTGAGTAGCTTTCTTGAAAAATCCTTTTAAGTGCTTTAAATTTTTTACATGCAATACCTTGCAATCTTTTCTCAAGGTGGTAGATGGGAGTTACCTTTTTGCATTTAATTCGGCATGTACCATCAACCCTTTGGCTTGTGAAAGATGAATTACTTGCCATTTTTATGTGATAAGAATTCATAATTACTATTAGCAACCATATTGTACAATGCTATTTTCTTGGAACTTTGGCCGATGCCTTGCTTAGTAGCTTAAGCATTCATATGTGTTGGCAATTAATATCCCACATGAATGATTAAGCCAAAGATGTGATCAACATTCGAAAAGATATGAGTTCAACCTTGGGAAAAGCAAAACACCTAGATAATGACACCTAAGTCTTTATTCATGCATAACACCGCCAATCGCTGCCACCAACTTAGGCTAATTAATTATCCCTTATTAGTTTTGCATGCAGTGGGCTGTATTCAAAAGACACAACTAGGTGGGAAATTCGAGCAAGCCTGGGTACAACTTTCAAGTTGGTACTTGACTATCATCAAGTTTATGGTAAGCATATTACCATGTATTTCCTTTCTTTTTCTATAAATAGGCATCTAAGTAGTAGCAAAATCACACTTAACGATTTGAGTAGAATTGGTATTAGGTAATTGGTTTAGTAGTTTATCATTTGCAGTTGCGTAGCATTCTTATAGGCTAGACTTAGGTGCTTTGCAGGGATAGTTTTGAGGTATTCATAGAAATTCTGACAAGATGAACACCCTGATTAGGCTAGTGTCACATAATTCTCATACTTCCTTCTTAGGTGAGATCTCTACTAGGCATCTAAAGAGGATGATGAATAACAAGCACTAGCTATCAATCATAGTCATAAAATGGGTCTTGGGACGGGATTGCCTTGAGTATGAGGAAAAATATAGAGTTAACTCTGACATGTGCTCACACTTTGTTTCCTCCATGTTGGATATAGGAATTCCTAAGCCTTTGATTTTGCATCTAATATAGTAATTTTTTCCCAAGAGGTACTTGAATGGCCTCGGGGAGGTAGTGTCAAATGCTACATACACTGGGGGAATTTCGATTGTGAGCGACCTCCAAAAGTTCATAGAAGAGGATGTGGTTGTGCCATGGTTGCTCTTTATAAGTTGCTTTCACCTCAGTCGCAAGATGAGCACTGTTAGAGGGTCACTCGAGCCTACCGCTTCATGTTCTGCATCTACAATGTGGTGTCGTTCTTCAACATCGACTAGTACACAGACTTCAGGAGCTTGGTGTTTCCTCCGCCTATTGTTGTTCCTTTAGATGATGTTGTTGCTGATGGCATTCCTATGGATGAAGATATTGTGGATGTTGCTATTGATGCATCCATTGCTACTGCTCATGCCATGAACTAAAGACTTCTATGTTTTTCTTTTGCTTTCTGAAACTCTCATAATGATTAGCCCATTTTTTGTGTACATGCCTAAAAAAGGATTTTCGTAAAATATATGAAAGAAGTAGAATATAACTATATACTTTTGGAAGTGTGGCCTTTGAGCCATTTTGAAAATGTAAATATCAAAGCATATATATAATGAAACTATCTTTATATAATCATCTTATTGTCCTCTTGAGGATTCTGCATGTGGGTCATCTTTTCCCTTTTCAGCATATATGTATGAATTTTTCATGTGGGTGTTTTAATATTTTTCTTTGTTCAACTATGAGTTCATTTCCCTTACTCTCTACAATAATGGGTCACTTGTTCTTTTCTTCCTCGAACCATAGGATAAATAAAAGACCGGCCAACAAAACAAAAGGGAAAGAAGGGAAAAGCATTATAAACATATTTACATGGGTATGGTAAGCAAGCTTAATTGAATATTTTCAAGTGAATTCCATTGAAAGGAATTCACAGTGCTTCTTTTTCCATAGTTTATAACTCATATGCATTGTTCTCTTTTCATTGAATTATTCTGAATGAGCCCTCCCAAAGGCTATCAAACTTTTTGTGTTGGCCCGACTTTATGAACCTTTCATTAAATTTTAGCCCCAAGTCTTTGCACTTTAGGCCTTGGTCAGATGATTTCTTGTCAAATCACCTTTCAACCACTTGTTGGTGGTTAGTCATGGCTATTAGGGACTTTTCCTTTTTTTCTTGTACTTCTAGCATATTGGCTAACCACACCTCCATTGCGTTGCTTTGTTCTACTTTGAGGGATATTTGAAATTGCAGTGCCAAAATCTCCATACAGATAGGCAATAACGCCTCTTTTCCATGAACTAGCTCATATGGTGAAGCCTTGAGGACTTTCTTTGAAGTTATGTGGTCCACCTAGAGTGTTGCTCAGAGGTTTTTGTGCCACTCCCTCTGATATTTCAACCCAATTATTTTGAGGAGTCAGATCAGATTCTTGTTTGTTGATTCGGCTAAGTCGTTCCCCTGTAGATAGTAATTTGACAATGTTTTAAGGAATATGTCATGTGTAAGTGCGAATTGACTTACCTTGGAGCCCAAAAAATCTTTAGCATTTTTGGAGATGATAGTATTGGGCAGGTCAAATCTCATCACTAGTTCCTCTAGGAAATCCACTAGCTCTACCTTTGTTGCATTCTTTAGTGGCACGACTTCGATCCATCTTGTAAAGTATTATGTGGCTGTTAAATTTCATTTATGTCTTGCGTTCGAGGATGGGTTGATCATTCTGATGAAGTCCCAACCCCATTGTGTGAATGGCTAATCAACCACTATTGGTTTGAGAGGCATTGTGGAATTCTTTCTTCTTTCGACAAAGAACTGGCATTCCTTACAAGCCTTCACCAAGGAGTAGGAATCATGAAATAACGTTGGCCAAAAGTACCTCGCGCACATGATTTTGATGGCGCTTGTCTTTGTGGAGAAATTCCCACTTGTGGACTTATTGTGGTAAGTGTCGAGGATCCTTTTTGCTTGCTCTATGGTCACACATCACAATAGAATGTCATTGAATGAGTGTGAATCCGTTGTTTTGTAGCTGGTAGAATCTCCTCTTTTGAGAAGAAAGTCTCAAAAAATATTTTCCTATGTGCATAAACCTTACTCTACCTGCCAGCCAACAACCTTCAGACTCTGACTCGTTCATTAGGACTAGCTTCAACTGCTCTTCTTCGGTGGCCATTTCTCCATCATGCGCGAGATACTCACAAAGTCCTCTTCCCCAAATAGTCTTTGTAGGCTTAGCCTCAATGTCATACTCAAGGATCTTAGTGATCCAATTGGCTCTTTTCTTGATAATTTCTTCTTCCATGATGTATGTGCACACACTAGAATGTGCAACATAGACAATCACCTTGTTGCAAGAGATTAGGTGTCAGAACTTATTGAGTCCCTTAACTATTGCAAACGCTTGTCTCTCCACAAAGTTGTAGTTTGTTTCATATTCCTTCAAGGTCTGGGAGTGAAATGCTATCAGATGTTCTCTCTTGCCCTCATCATATTTTTGAGTTAAGACAGTAGCAATGCTTGAATTTCTACTAAATAAATACATTATAAAGTCCTTAGATAAGTATGGGTTGACTAGAATAGGAGTGGAGGAGATAGCATCTTTGACTTTCTCAAATGCTTCTCTAGCTTCTTTTATCCATTTAAATGTTTAATCCTTTTTCAACATTAGGGTGATCGGCCTAATTAATCCTACAAAATCAGAAATAAATTTCCTAACAAGATTTACCTTCCCCAAGAAGGACTGGACACCTTTCTTGTTGACCAGAAGGGGAAGCTCTTGATTGCTTTCACCCGCTCAAAATCAATTGACATTCCTTCTTTTGACACTACGTGCCCTAGTAGTTTGTCTTGTGGTACTCTGAAGACACATTTTTTGGGGTTCAGGGAAATCCCAAACTCTTGACATTTTTTGAACACCATCTCAAGATGATCAAAGCAATCATCTTTGGACCTAGAGAACACCGTCTAATCATCCAAGTACATTAGGATAATCTTATTGATGAACTCATTGAAAGTGATATCCATTTCCCGTTGGAAGGTGGCTCCTACATTTGAGAGGCCAAATGACATCTTAGCGTATATGAACATTCCCAACTTAGTAGTGAATGTTGTCTTATGTTGATCCTCCTCTTTGACCCAGATCTACTTGTAACCAGAGAAGCCATCTAATAGGGAAAACATCTCTGAACCTACCACTATATGTAGGATTGACTCCAATGAAGGTAGCAGGTAATGATCCTTCAAGGATGCTCTGTTTAGGTCTTGAAAGTCCACACATAGATGAATATCTCCATTCTTCTTTCAGACTGAGAACAAATTGGATACCCACATGCTATGCTTGATTGAGAAGACAATTCGTGACTAGATTAGATTTGTTAATTCTCGCATCATAAGCGCTTCAATCTTGGGATTGAATGGCCTTTATTTTTGGCAGACAGGCTTTGCACCTTCCACCAACTCTATTTTGTTTTGAATGATATCGGGATCGTATCCCCTAAGGTCATCATATCACTAGACCACCACTCCATATTTTTTGCAAAAATTTATAAGCCTTTCTTTATCTTGATGTGGGGCATCCTTCTCGACCTTGAGCTTTCTTCCATCTCTGACCTAGAGATCCGCGTAGTCACTTTTGTCTGCTACAAACTTCCTCTTGTTGTTCCTTGCATCATCATAATCGAAAAGGTTTTCGAGAGTGACCAATCCATTTGGAAGCTTGTTGGATCCCATTTGGATGATCTATCCTTCATAGGCTTCAACAATCTTTGGTTGGAGCTAGTCAACAAATTCTCTCGACTACTAGATGAATGAAGCAATGTGTTCATCATTTCCAAATACTTGCCAGCTCTATTCATTGTCTGGAATCATCGGTTGGACTATTACTCATACATAGTATTTTTTGTGAATGAGATTAGAGGCAAGATTAAACTGAGCTCTGATTGCTGCCATGTGATCCACATTTGTATTCCATTCTTGGGGAGCCGTCTGAATGTTGAAGGCTTCAAAACCCTTAATTAGGTCCCAGACTTGTTGTTTATAGGATCACATGCGAACATTCTTGGCCGTAGAAATTCCTCAGACTTGATTGACTACTAGTTCAGAATCTCTGAACAACATTAATTTCTTTATACCCATTTGTTCTGCAAGGTTGATACCTTGCACTAGTCCTTCGTATTGTAGTTCATTGTTCAAGAAAGCAAATTGGAAGTAGAAAGACCTCAAAGTCTTTTCATTTTGTGGGGATGCTAAACATATCCTGGCTCCTACGCCATTCTTGCATCTTGCTCCATCGAAGTGTAACGTCCGTATTTTTGAGGCTCGACTGCTTTTGGATTCTTTGACAACCTTCGAGAGCACTTGATCTTCATCATAGATGACATAAGTTCCTAGCCCTATAGCATAGTAGTTTCCAAAAGGTTTGGTATCTATATGTTCACTCAATAGAACATATTCTTGATCATTCCAGTCTCTGATCACTTTTTCATCTTCTAGTAGCTTGGTGCAATACATTTCTTGCTTAGTTATAGAGGTGTGTGCAGCTTCAAAATTGATTAGGGCCTCATTAGCTACATGCTCCGAGTGTAAAGCTTCAAATTATATCTTCATTTCTGCACCATGCTTGGTTCTAAGGATCAAATGCAACTAGTCCAGGAATAGATATTTTCCCACTTTTGAAGTAAATTCTCGAGATAGACAGAGGCCGAACATGGGGGGAACATCTATGATCATAGTGTCTTGCAACACTAGATACTAGGGCACGTGAATAGGGTCAAGGAGAGTGCTTTGATGAAACCTACCATTTTGAATCTATTTCCATCAAGTTACATTACTCCTCTTTTTAAGGGTTCATAATTGAGTCCTAAAGCTTTAGCTATTTGTTTAGGCATAACTATGGTGCTAGCACCAGAATGAATCATGGCATTGTGTAATAATTTCTCCCTTATAATGAGAGTTAAGAAGAAGGGTTGAGGCTTTGACTTATCTCTTACTTTAGCAAGGGCTTTCGTTGTGCTATTTTTAAGAACTTTGGTAGAAGATGGTTGGTCAACAACCCTTGCTTTGGGAAACTTCTCCATTGGTGTTGCACTTATGTCTTCATGGAGAGCCTTCTATAGTAGCATCTTATGTTTCGGGATGGCTAGAATATCCCATAGAGACACATTAGTAGGTGATTTTTTCAATTGTTCCACCACATTAAATGGTGGTGGATTTAGAGGTTTCTACTCCTTATACTCTTGTAATAACAATTTCCTTTTGTAGCGGGCATTGCGGCAATACTGCAGAGGTACTAGGCATCTAGTCAGGAGTACTTTTGGGCTATGAACTGAGTAGGTCACCCTTGAATCTCCTTTTAGAATAGGTTTTGTAATTAGACTCCACCTGCGGTGTTTGTGATGTGGATGTATCATTAGAAAAAACCGCTTCTTCCTCCTCCATCCATGAGAAGAGTGCATGATTGGGAGCAATGTCCGCTTCTTGCTCCAGTGACATCCCCTACATTTGTGCGGTGAGAACCACATTGTCCATTTGCAAGGAGGTATACACATAGCTTCTGAGGTTTCACATTGTGGCTTGGCTGCACTGCTCCACTACCTTTTGTTGTAGGTTTCCACGTAGATAGTTTTAGGGCATATGTGAATCACCACAAGGGAAGCACTAGGGGTTAGAGTCATCAATTAAATTATTTTTCTCTGTAGTTAGCTTCATGCTCGAACTTAGATTAGCACTCTACAATGGAGTGAGCACCGAAACTATTTGATTGGTGGTTTGTGCCTGTGGATTTGTGTGGGCGCCTCCTTGGAACTAGTTCTATTGGTAAGAAGGCCTTCCACCTTGGTAATTTTGATAGGTCAGCTTTAGAGGCATGGCTTGGTTGCACTTGATGACAATTATTTCATTAACAATAGTCTGTAACATTTCTTTGAACTCGCTCATCTCTTCCTTTAGAGATCTGGATGTAGAGGCGACATTTTGTGGTGTACTCAGATAAGTGTACATAAATTGAGGAGGAGCCTGTGCACTGGTAGAAGGCATCTCCTAAGAAGGAACCAATATTTATGGAAATATGGGAATGATGGGCCGAGGTGGCATTCTATTGGCATCTATTAAATTGTTCTCCACTTTGACAATAGTGTTGTAGGCATTTGGTAGCATGCTCCCACCTAAAGATTGGCTCATTATTGAAATGTCAGGGTTGATAGACTTTAAGTAGAACATGAACACTAAATTAGGTGGTAGGTAGATATCAACTTGGATTCTCTACTAGCTTGTATGGAACTAGGCATTGAAGACAGCCATAACTTCATGTAAAGCCCACTTATGACTGACAACTGATAGGATAGCGAAGATTGGTCTCCATCATTTGAAAGTCTTTGATAGAAAGGATCTTCAAGATCATCCTAGGTACTGATAGTGTTTGGTTGCAGCGTCTAGTACCAATCTAGTGCTCTTCCTCTGAAAGAAGTGGCAAGCAACCTTAGTGCTATATTTTGGTCTGTAATGCCATGTACCAAGCATAAATTTGCAACATCTTACAAATTTCCAGATGGTGTTCTTGAGTTGTCTCTGGTGAATTTAGGTATAGCTTTTAGGGCAGAGACTAAGATAGAGGCCCAAATGACAGGTGCTACTAGTGCTACAAGAGGACTTTCAGCATCCCATGTCACATAATTTCTATTAGCAGTGGGCAACATGGCTAGCGGAAAGGGAAAAGGAAGCAGAATTTTTACTAATTGCGTCGCGACTTGTATTGTCCCTATTGTTGGTACTAATAAACCAGGATTTATTGTTGTTTCAGACCTAGTAATAGGCCAATGGCTCATAGACCCTTCTAAAAATAAGTAAAAAGAGTAAGTGTAGATATCCATCCAATACGTTGGCTCTGCAAACCCCACCGACCAGCCCCCCTTAGAATAGTAGGCGGGACCGACTTGAGGCATATCAACAATAATCTACCGGGCCTCCCACTTCTATAATAATAATCTACCTCCAAGAACTAACTATAATCTACCCCTCCCACTTCTATAATCTACCTCCAAGAACTCTATAGCCTCCCACCCCCCCCTCGGTCCCAAAGGGTAGGTCGAGTGGAGAGTGTTGGTCCCGAAGGAGGGAGAGTGACCCATCATATAGTATGGTTGGTTTCTACCTGATGTTGGGTCTAGTTGGATGCGCATCATGTTATGTCTATAGGAAGGGGTGCATGAATGCCTCGATTGAGTGGTTGGTAAACAGTTGATAGTCGATAGTCGACCCAACAACTGAAGTCAGGGCTGCTCTCCCTCTCCCGGCAACCAAGCATTCATACCACTTGATCGTATATGGTATGGTTGGACCGTAGCATGAATGAAGTGCTGGGTGGGGGGGGAATTATAGGGCCTCCAACACCAGATGATAAGTGGATAAGATAGACCGTTGGTGGTATGGTTTGAGAAGAGTAGTTTTGGGTTGTTAGGAAAGATAAGAAAGAGTGCCGACCTACCCTTCAGGCACCAACCTAAGGAGAGCATGGGTGGTGGGGTTGGGACCTTAGGGAGAACCTTTAGCATTATATGCTCCATCACATGATGGATGTTACCATCATGTTATGTATCTAGTAGTAGCGACAATCAGTCTTTTACAACCACTATTAGGATAGTGTCAAGTGCAGCAGCCAGTAACCGCCCTGTGTATGCATGGTTGAGTGGGTGTTAGCTTCGCTTTAGGCATGTGTTAGTTGATGGGTTTGTGCTTTCACCCACTTTATTACCGGATAGTAGTCAATATTGCAGTTGATTCATTCTATACCTGGTCGGGATTCAAAAGTGAGTGCTCATTTAGGAGAGGGGGGGCCTACTGAGATGCTATAAGCTATAATTTTTCCCACCCTACTTGGAAGCATGGGCTGCCTTTATTTATTAATTCTAGAAGGGATGGGGGAAGGGAAAAGGAGCAAGGTCCACCAGTGATGGGTATCTCCCATACAGATTAAGGAATTGATCTATCAAGCGAGTGATAGTTGTCCACTTGACCAAGCACTGCTTCTAAAGCATTGATCCTTAGAATAGTAGGGCCCACTGAACTATAATTCCCTCCACACCAGGGGTGGGTGGGTGGCAATAGGGCCCCGACCTCCCACCCTACAGCCCTAGGGGGGTTAAGTCTCCACTGAGCCCTTCTATTCATTTATTGAGCTATAGAATTTTAGGGCCCCTACTATTTTAAGGGCATATGTGATATGATGCCAACCAAAAGCCCTCTCCGAGAAGAGCCAAAGGAGGATAGGAAATAAGGGGAATTAATCATGAATCGAGCCCACCAACCTTTGCAGGGAAAGAAGGCCTTCATGGCTGCTGTCTCTAGGGGCTGCCATCAGCAGGGAGTTCTAACTCCATTGGTTGGTGTAGATTCAGATGTATACATATTTGTAACACCCATGTATATCCGGATGTAGATGGGGATAGCCACTAGAGATAATATGGGATAGAGAAAGGGATGGGTCCGTTGTGAGCTCAACGCATCTATCTCATCCCTCCATAGATAGATAAAGGGCCCATCTCCCAGTGCCATGGTATAATCGTGCCTGCCGCGTAATCCCTAGGGCCTTTCTTAGGTGTTGATCGAAAGCGTGCCAGTTCCCACCCATCCCATTACGAATCGGATTCCTTACCTGCCCCTATGTATCTTGCTTGGGAAGCACATCTTTCCACCGTGTATCAAGATGCCATGAGTTATCCATAATTATGTATATGAGAATCAGACTTGCTCTATCTCCAACTATGGCCTCCCACCCAAGGCCTATCCCAGCTATCCTCCCACGAATATAATCTATTGGGCCCCTTAGAATATACGGGGGGTCGGTCCTGCATGCATGAAGGGCCCGACTACTAGCCGCCCTACTATTCGCCAGGGGCAAGGCCCAGGCCCCTAAAAGTCTTCTATGGTAGGCTTATCCTAGCAGGCGTGCGTTCGACGCTGACCATATTGGCCTTACGATGGGGTTTGTGGTGGGGATTATAGTTCCCATGCAGGGGCGGCTGGTACTTCGTAGTGAAAAAGGGAAAGAGCTTTCATGTGGCTTGATACATATATAGAGTAGTGGACCCAGCGGCCAGCACCTTGCCCTATTCGGGATGTCTCCAAATGCTAAGGAACTTGTTTGGACCAGGTTTCTTGGAAATGCTCTTTATTCAGTCACTCGACTGGTTCGATTGATTGGATTGAGATAGCCCAGGAGGTCGAAACTCACCTTAAAGAGCACGAGAGCCCGAGAGAGAATAAAACCAACCGAGTCAGGAGAGGTAGGCAGGAATAGAGGACTTAACTAACCCCAACATCGTCGACCTACCCACCCCAATCGATTATTGTCTATGTATTAACAACTAAGCCTACCCAAACTATTCTCATCCACGTCTCTACCAATCATTGTTCTTGTCATCTCCCTTCCACCTCTCATGTCCACTTGTACCTATCTGATTGGGAATTCCAAGCACTGAAATGGCTAGTAAACCCTAGCTCCACCCTAGTGAAACCATCTCAATGAATGGAAAAAAGGCTATAGGGAACATCTGGAATCTTCTATCTCAAATCATATCAAATCATTATTATTATTTCTCCCCCTATGGCCTACGATTTGAGTGAGGGAGCATGTATAGTTAGTTCGTTGATCCATTTATCTAGGCGGGAGGGACCCGCTAACACTTCCTCATTCCAGATCCCCGAGCCCTTGTCGGTTGCAAGAAAGGACTCCACCCAATAGATAGCTAGCTCCACCTACTTCTGATGTCCACTCATATGAATAAATAGCTCTAATTCCCCACACCTTCAGGTGGGTTGAGGAATCCCACTTGATCGATAGACTTTGACTCCCTTCTAGTGAATGAACTAGGGGGGAATGACCTAGAAATGCCTAACTTGATCTAACCTGTTGTCGATCAATCACTCTTGATGGAGAAAATGAGGGTTCGGTCAGAAGTTAATCACTCGGCTTAGCAAAGCCATATAGATTGGGCTTTCTCAGGGTTGCTCGGTCGAAGGATTTATTGGTCGCCATAGAATTTTAGGGCTAGATAGGGGTGGCCTGTTGAGGGTGATAGCCAATAAAGCAGAACTCGGTCACCCGCCCTACTATTCTAACCATGATCCCAATTCAGATCAACGAGCCTTAGAATAGTAGGGTGGGTGGGGGCACTTGCCAAGGTTGGGTGGGACTAGAAGGTTCTCGGGTTGAGGAACGAGATCATTAGATAGAGGAGACGGAGTCGAGTTAGCCATAGAATTTTAAGGCAAGGCAGATCTAGAGGGATGAAACCCGCTTGACCTAATTCTGTTACTGAGCCGAGGGAAGGAGGACTGGAAATAAGGGCCTCCACCCTATATCTCCCCCCCACCCAGAAAGTAAGCGCCCCCCATGAACCCTAGGCTATAATTCTCTTGGGGGCGGGTGGGAGCCTATAGAATTGTAGGGGGGAAATGGCCTAATTTGAGGCTAAGATTGAGCTTAGAATAGTAGGGGCCCCACTACTATAATTAATCAAAAATCTATACGTAACATGCCCAATTATAGTAGTGGGGGGGGCCTACTATTGTAAGGCATAGGAGTGGGGAGTGGGCAATCTTTCACATCTTTGTAGGGCCCCATTTGAGAAGCATGATAGGTGGGGTGGTTAAGCCATAAAGAGCGCTAGGTAGGTTTGGTGCGCTTCCACCGCTTCCACCCAACACCGGGTAGGGGCTTTCCCGTCCCCTGTCACTTTCCACCCACCATGAAGGCCCCCTTTTTTCATATTATTGGGCCCACCCAACCCGAACCCATAGAATTTTAGGGGCCCTCCCCGCTGGGTGGGTGGTTAAGGCTATTCCACAACAACAACAGAAGGAACCGATATAAGGGGGGGCTCGAGGAACTGACGCCCCCCAAGGGTTTGCCTAACCTTCATCCAAGTGGGAGGCGGATGGGAGGGAGAGGTCGAACAACTGGGAACAAGTGTTTCCATTGTCGGGGATGAACGATTGGTTGAATGCATTTGCTTGGATACCTATGACGCTGGGGGACAGTGCCCGGTGCAGGCCGTTGAAGGTTGCCTGGAGTGGTGATGGGGATGCTAGTTCCAGTGCTGATACATCGGATGATTCAGAACCATTCACACCGATGCTACTTGATGGTGGGCCCCAACTGCCGCGATACCGGTTCCCCACCTGAAATAGGCTCTGCTCCCCCCGATGAACCCTGGTACCGAGCCTCTGCTACTAATGAAACTCTTGCCTCTTCCCCGATCTATCATTGCCGCTCGATCTGGAACTAGCATGGATGTGAGAACCAACAAGATCTTGCCCCTACAAGGCGCCCCGATTCCCAAGGGAGCACCACTATATGTAACAGCTCCATCCACATTCTGGGGGTGTGGATCGAGTAGATCAAGTTAGAACTCCGAAAACAAACTCTTGGCATAGGTGTAGATGGGGCTCATCAGTCCTGGGCTATTGTTCAGTCTCTCCCTACCAGGTCTGGATTGGAATCACATTTGATTTGGAGGAAGGCTAGGGTGGGGTATGTATGGTGGCCCATATGCGCCCCTACCCAGATGAATCAGAGTAAACTGATTGCAAGGGCAGTGGTAACGAGTCGACAAGGAATCCGAATCCCTACTCTTGTGCGCCCACCACTCGATCCTAGGACGGATACTGATCGTTATTACCATCCATTGATCACAGATACTGATATAGAAGCTTGAGAAGATATGGTGATTCGAGTAAGGCCAGGTAGGCCCCTAAGGGGTAAGGAACATGAATGAATAACTACTGCCTATCTTTGTCTGGATGTGTTTGGGACCAAGCCTTCCAGGCCTGCTAGGGGAGGAGTTCAGAGCTAACTAGGGATGAGAGAGGGGATCAGACATGGGTTCTAGGGCAGCACTGGGGGGAGACCCTAACTCCTTCCCCTACCACTTATGAATAGATCTAGATATAGATATAGAGGGGGTCGACATCATCATGATTCTACATTGTGTTATATACATGATACGACTGATGGCCTATCTATATCTATGCTGGAGCTGAAACAACTAATCTACTAAAGCGGGGGGGCTCGCACCCACCTCCAAGCCCCCATTATAGCCCAGCCTCGGTTGTTGACTCAACGGATAAGTTTACTCACCCTATATCCCTATAACTCATGTAGGTAGGTTGGTGCCTTCGGGTTTGAAGTCATCTAGGATATATAACTGGCACTCGACTGCAAGACCCCACCATCCAAGGCGGACCCCACTATCTGTCAGCACACCATCTCGGGCTTCGCCCACCGTGAACCCTAGCTTCTAACCAGGGGGGTGGGAGGATATAGAGATGTAGCGGACCCCACTAGAGCTTCGCTCACCGACCATATGTGTCTTACCCACCGACCATACTCGCCCAGGGGTGGGTGGCAACCCCTTTTGTCCCCCCACCCACCCCTTGGCCTTCCACCCCCTCTGTAACCCACATAGAATTGTAGGGGCCTCCCACTCGCCCGCTCCATAGAATAGTAGGGCCGACCATGCCCTAAGGTAAATGGGTTGGTGGGGTCAGGACCGACCATACTCACATATAATTTGGAATAAGCTGACCCCATAGAATAGTAGGGCTAGTTACAGATGTTTCTATGAAATCATTTATGCGCTCGCAACCAATAGTAGGGGCCCTACTCTCTACTATATATAGCCCTACTCGATAAAGGTGGGGCTTGATTGGGATTTATTCTATACGTGATATGGATGCATCGATATTACATCCATAGAGATAGAGGGTTCGAACTAAGATTCCCCTTGCTGGGTGGTGCATAGGGCCCCTACTATTCTATTGTAGTCAGTAGATTATTGTAGGGCCTAGCATACTCTATATCCTCCCACCCCCTGGGGGGCCCACCCTGCTTCCCAATCAGCTAGCCTCCCACCCACCCCTATAGTTGGGTGGGGAACTATTGCTGGTTGAGGGCAAGAAATCAACCTAGGAGATAGCATTGATTACACTCAACCTGCTATTCTCAGGGATAAGAAATTCATTCCGACTGGTTGCACCTCATTTTCTAGTTCCTTAGGTGCATGGGATTCTTCGGGAGCATAGCATCGTTGGAGAGAGGGCTTGAGAGCGAAGCTCTGGGCGCCCTACGGACGAACCCCTATCAATCATTGGTAGGTGCTTGTTGTCGAACCCCCTACTCTAGATAGGGAAAGGAGCCTTGTAACAACATTCTCATATTCTGAGCATTCCTCCATCTACAGTAGTCAAGGGAGCGCAGCATTCTTGATTCGCATTCCTCTCTCTAGCATTTTGCCCTACGGGCCGAGCTCGCAGCCCTTTTGTTTCTTTAATCGCTTGCTTCAAGGCCCATTAGAATAGTAGGGCAACCACATAATAGTATTCGTTTTATTCATCTGGCCAGTAGCAGGAAGTACTCATTGGTCGCGATGGTGGGCATCACTAGAGAGGGGGGTGAGGGCGGGTGGGTGGGCTTGCATTGGATGGAATTCATTTGGGGTGGGAGGAGATAGATGGGCGGAATGACTGGGATGGGATAAGGCCACTAATGAATAAGTGAATGTTCCTTCGACCAATGCTACTGTAGCCGAGGCTCTTATACAAAAAAAGGTAGTGCCCTTTAATCTGGAAGTATGGAATCTCTACATTGATAAGTGGTGGGTACCAAGAAGATGGAATAACTGAGAAAGCCCAGAGCCAAAGGGCATGTGCAGGATCATGGTATGCCAAAAAGTGGCAATGGAGGAAAAAATACGTGTTTCTATGACTCAAAAACGCGAAAATGGTGAGTTGACTTTTTGGAGCTGGGGTGACTACCAAGGCAGAGGGAAAACTTAGTTTTAGGAATCGGATATCCGATCCAAATCGGATATCCGATTTGGATCGGATATCCAATTTTGTTCAGTGTATAAACAAATCTCATTCCGACCCAAGCAAAAGGCTAAATCTCATTCCGACACAAGCAAAAGAAATCGGATATCCGATCCAAATCGGATATCCGATTTAAATCGGATATCCGATTTTGGTCAACTGTATATATAAAAAAAGCCGCGACCAAAACTCATTCATTTTTATTTTCGGCTCATCGGCGGGGGGCGCATAGTGGAGAGCGAAATCCGATATCCAATTTGGAATCCACCTCTATCAGGTAAAATTTTTAATTTTTAATCAAATTTTCAATTAGATTTGTTTATTTTTAATTGATTTTTTTCAAAATATTGTTTTTTGGTAGATTTGCAAAAAAACATAAAAAATTGAAGAAAAATAGTAAGAAACTACTTTAAAAAAAAATTTAATGGCATTTCCATAGCATACAAACATTGAGAGCAAATAAAATACAGAGTTCAATCCATAAATTATAGAAATAGATTTTTGTTGGTTATATTCATATCGCTGATTACATTGCACAAAACATACTACAACTGCA
>VDFB02180165.1:0-83435 GCA_007258455.2 Sequoia sempervirens
CTTCCAGATTCACGAATCAGCCGGAGAGAATACTTATATTCTTTCACATCAAGATGGAAGGCTCTTCCCGCTTCCTTATAGCGGGCAATATCTTAAGCACTTCAACCCTCCGGGGGAGGAGTAACATTGTAAATATTTTGTAAGTAATTTTTATGCTTTATCGTAATGTCGTATTGTATTTCCCCGTTTCGTGACGTTTTGTCGTGTTTTAGGTGATTTAAGTAGTCTTGTTTTAGGTGATTTTTAGGTTAAGTTTTTAGGAAACTCCAAAGTTTTTAGGTGAAATAGGGAAAGTCCTGACTCCAATGCCCAATTATAAGTCACTGGTCTACTTAACACTGAGATTCTTAGGTTCTCCTATGCCGTAGGTATCCGACATGGTCACCAGACGGAGCCTAATGTTGTACCCAAACCAAATTTTTTGCTTCATTAAGGCATTTTGAATTTTAAAGTCTAAACCTCGCTAAAATGTTGTGAAATACCGTTTTGGGCAATGTCAAGCATGGAGTTTTTGTCAATATTTGTCAGTCAAAGTCAGTTATATTGAACGGAACCTGAAGAAGAGACTCAAAATAAAGATTTTCACGATGGAGGAGCATCTTACGACGGCATTTCATATTTCAGACGGTCATTTCAATGATCGAGACAGAGTTTTCAGTGATCAAATCATGGAGATTTTTCAGAGGAAAAGCCTCAAAGTGCAAGTATAGCTCAGGGGCGCCCAGTTTTTTGGAGGTCAAGATCTTGTCTGAAGTGTTCAAGCATACAGTCAATCTCTTCAGAATCAGCCTGGCTATCCGTCGAGCTATCCAGCGAGGCATTCCGATACTCACAGCTCCGGCAAATCGCGACAGAAGTAAAAAATCCCTAAATTTTAGGAGATGGAAATTTTGTTCTTTTCAGGCAAAAGCGCGCCTCTAGCCTGAGGGCGCCCATTTCAAGGCAAGGGTAAATCTTGTCAGTTTCGTTGCCGAAGACATTCAATTTGTTCACAGCTAGTCTGCTTATCCGACGAGATATCAAGCATAGTCATCCGACTCTCAGAGTTCAGGTGGCAGACGTCCGAAGAACAGCTTAAAATGGAGTTTTCATGTTTTTTGAGCTTCTCCGTTTATGCCCAGTGCAAGTACAAGCCAGGGGCGCTGGCCTAAAGGACCCCTCAGATGCCAGAATTTGCAGACAGAGTCTTCACAACATCAGTAGTATACTAGCCTAGCTCCGCAACGCATCATTCAGCTTGTCGATCCGACGTTCCTGGTGGTCGTGGCAGAGATTCTACTAAGCACGTAATTTTCCGGGCGGAACCAACAAATGGTTTTCAGTGTATTTTCATGGTCTTAAGGCGCCTAGCCTTCAGGCTGATCAGATGAGCCCGTTCGCGTTCGAAGTCTTCACGACTATTGAGCGTAATTAATTTATCTTTCCAACGAGCATGGCCGTCAGCCTTCAGCATTTGGCAGTCGCTCGTGCGTGCGAGGTCTTTGGTGTCATATTACAAGGTAAAGATGTCCGAAAACGTCCAGAAAATGGTTAAGTCTGGGAGCGGTAAACATATTAAAAATACGCACTGGAGAATTTAAGGTCTTAGAAGCAGTTTTCTTGCCTCGATACCTCCAGTGACTTCTCTTAAGAGCCCTCCTGGCTGTCCGTTAAAACAGATAATGCCTGAATCGGGTCACCCCAGCTCCAGATATCAACTATCAAAGTAGGGTGTTTTGACGACGTTTGATTTTCGTTGAAATGTCCAAAGTGCAACCTTAAGCCAGGGGCGCTTTTCTTTTTGAGGCCCTTAACACAGCTTTTAGCTGTCGTGTGAGCAGTCATTGGATGCAGAATATCTCCAGTCATGCCGTGAGCTTCGTTTCGTATCAGCAGGGTTCACCGTTCACCGTCAGCAGCCGTTTGAAGCATCAGATGGCAGTTTAGGAAAATGGCCAAGTCTGGAACCCGTAAAGCAATTTAATCAGGTGCGCCTAATTTTTCAAGGGGTTAAACGATAGATTTTGCAGTTGTGTCTCCCAGCAGACATTTCTTCCTTGTTCAGTAGGCTTTCCGTTGATTATCTCGGATCAGTCTCAGCATCACCCGGTCATCCGGAAACCAGTGTCAAAGTTGGCCAGTCGCGACAGTGCTGTCAGCTATAAAATAGGGATTTAATTAAAAATGAAGTATCTTGAGCAAATGGACGCCAATTTGCTCATGTGATGACTTTTCGAAGTCGTGGAAGCATGACGATGAATCTCAGAGCTTCAACCAGTTTGTCAACTGAAGTTCAGAATATGTCTATTTTTAGATGGTGTTTCTATTTTTGGCGCCATTGCATGATAATAATTATTTTATTATTATTTTCAAAATTTGAACTTCAGACAGTGGCAGTCGAACTAAAGAACAACCAATCAGAGGCTTTCTATTTTGGTTAGGGTTCATGGATTCTTGCAGTTGCTAAGTGAGCGAATTTATTCTTATTTATATGTGGCGCCATCTTCATTGTTCTTCACAAGCTTTCAAAGAAAACTCGTATTTCTCAAGAGCAAATTCATCTTTAGAGAAATTCGTGGTTTTTAATTGAAAATTCATATTCAAAGAAATCGAATTTTATAAATTCAAAGTAAGTTCAAGCAAGTTCGTATTTCTTCAGAAGGAGAAAGAGGCGCATATTTCAAACTTCAAGACAATTCGCAAATCCTTAATTCCTTTAAGGCGTCTCAAATTTCAATTAAATTCGCAAATCTTTCAAAGATTCAAAGGCGAATTTCATATCATCTCAAAGGCGAAACCTCAAGTTTAAATCCAAATTCGTATTTTCTTCAATAAAATCGAATTTTATTCATTAAAAAGGCGCCAACTTCAAAGGGAGCAATTCGTGGTTTTTCCAAACAAGGCGAATTTTTCCAGTTCAGAGGCAGAATCTTCATCAATTCACGGGCTTATTTCATCTTAACATATCTTAGTAGTATTCAGTTCACAAATATCGTTTTATTCAAAGAAATCTTGGGCTTTACTTTTCATAGAAGAAGACATCAAAAAAACGTCTTTTGCATCCTTTGGATCTCAGATTTCTCATAATATACATTGTGCATGTTCCTGAAATTGGCGAATTTGGCAAGTCTCAGTATCTGGATCGTTTCCATATAATTTCCTCGAGTTGAATTTGTGCGCTTGATTTTTCACGAATTTTAGCTTCAGAACATTCGTTCTCGAATTGCTAATTTTCTCAAGTGAAAATCTTTGTACAATCGAGTAGAAGTTGAATTTTCGCAAAATCTGACCTTCTGGGTTGTTTTAGAATCTTTTCCTCGACAAAACCCATATCTCAAATTTTTCGCTGAAAATAATTCTTCAAAAGGCTATTTTTAACTCTCGCAGGGTATTTTTAGATTCCAGAAATCTTGTCAGAATATAGTCAAGTTCATAGTCAACAGGCAAGTTTTTCAGAATGCAGTTCACTCAGCTCGAATACAGGACCAAAACCGTCCTTACCCATGATTTCCGCAGGTTGGTTGAGACAGATCTTCACAAAGTATTACCAGAAGCAGTGCTAGACCCAGTTAAGATCAGAAGTTCAATCATTCAGAATATTGAGCAGTCTGGTTTACTAGAGGTCGCCTATACTCATCTCCGCTCAATCGTGGTTGAGTTTGTGATGGCTTGCATTACATTACAATCCGACTACTCGTGAGATAGCGTCAGTCTACGGTCGGGTCATTTGCAGTCTCAAACCCGTAGATATCGAGAGGAGTTTTGGCATTCCTCAAAATCCAAACAGCCTAGTTGTTTCTATGGAGCAGTGTGCACAAGCGTTCGATGCTGATGTGGACAAATGTCAGAAGAAGATGGCAGAAAGATGGTTAAAACAAGCAAAGAACAGATTGCCAAACAATGTGGGTCGTGGTGAGTATAAGGATGAGTACGCCATTCTAATCACACTCTTGAATCGTGTCTCAGGTCAAGCACATGCAAATGTTTTCCAGCCTTGGATGTATTACATTATTGGTCGCATCCGCTTCAAGTGTGAGCATTATGACCGGGTGACCTTCATCACCATTATTCTCCACAATAATGTATTACCGGGTTTCTTAGTTGCTCGCGAGTTTCACATGTGTTCATATCTCGTAATTTGATCGCCATCGTATCGGGCCTCGGAGGACTTAACACCGCGGCATTCTCACCGCTCGTAAGGTTTATCAAGATATGATCAGCCGAGTTCACCGTAGCCGAACGCCATTTCAAGTTTGTTCACGAGGCTTTTGACTTACACAAAGGAGAAACTTGGACCGTGGAGTTGTGCATGTTCAGAGCCCCGGCAGCGTTAGCAGCCATGGATGGATGGGCGATTGGTTTACACAAATTTCAACATACACCTATTATCCGGTATATGGCTTCACAGAAATCCAGCCTTATAGCTTCCACGCTATCCTTCTGATAAAACAATCTTTCAGAATTCCTTTGTGATGCATGATGTTCATCGTCTTCTACGCCGCAGGCACAGACCATCACTTAACCTTCCTTTTCAGTTTGGAATGTATTGGTGCAAGTCGGCAATTGATGCAAAGATCGCAGGACAGGAACTTGAGAGATATCATCTTAAGTACCTTGTCGAAGCACGTGCCTATGACCTTTCAGGTCATTATACAGCTCGCCTCGCTGGAGGCACACATCACGAGCCTTCTATGGAGGATTACTGGGCAAATTGCTCAGATGACTTCGAGGTTCGCAGACGCAGTTACGGCCGCTTCTCTCTCTCACAGATTTCTGTTTTCTTGTCAGAGGAGGTGGGAGGTTTATCAGATGATGAGGGAGAGGTTCTTCCTCAGTTTTTCAGAGAACAGGTCGACACACAACCGTTGCCAGTAGTTGATTGGTACGCCAAAGAATATGCAACAGTCAAGGAGAGGTCTAGTAGAGTCATCCAGAACAGTATACTTTACCTCGACAGCAAGAAGACAAGAAGAGTAAGCATGCCCAGAGCAGAGCCGCCAGTAGTGGTGAATCCTACGCTACCTTCTTCGTCAAAACCTAACAAGAAGAGGAGGAGTAACCCTCCTAAGAAAGTACAAGCGCCAAATAATTCAAAGGGCAAGGCGCTTGCCACTGTTTCACATTCAGAGCCTGACAGACAGCCGCTTATCACAGAGCCAGTTCAGAGATCAGCTCAGAGCCCGCCAGTACCTGAGGTTCAGCCTCAAGCTCCTACATTAGTTTCAGAGCCGTCACCGGTCCCAATTCACATTGAATTGGACTTGGATTCTCCACCTCGCAGTGGGTCTTCTACACACTCACTCTCATCAGTACCTCCTGTCGTTAGTGCAGACCCTTCTAGTAGCATTAGCAGAGATTCATCTTGGATCGAGACTCAGCTAGGAAGGAAGAGGAGGCAGCCATCTTATGTTCTCAATCATTCCGATTTCGATGACATCTATCAAGATGCGCCAGATAAGAGAGTTAAGAACATGGTTCACGTAGAGAGAAACATTGATATGGAGGTTGTTATCGAGACTGCTGTACCTCCGCAGGGGAAGAGCTTCATTGATTTAGGCCCTCGGTGGATTTTGAAGTTACTGGGGCCAACCTTTGGTCGCAAAGACACGCACTCGTGTTGATTCGCTTTTATAATTTTAATTAGATATGCGCACCGTATTCGCCGCGACATTTCTAGTCTTGTGCACGTGACCGGCCATTAACACATCTCCTTAACGATGCTTCGGAGTTTCTCACCAGCGCAGCAAAGTCAGCTCAATCACGAAGCTGCATACGGCAAGCCGCTTGAGTGAATGGGAGAGGACTTCGCTTGTCAGAGGCCGCATCTATGCTTACGAGTTAAGTATCGGGCCATGTACAACGCAACGAGCCCGTGATTCGCCTTCGTGATGAGGAACGGATATGGCTATTAACAAACCCGTGGATGAAATTTTGATTGCTCAATCTCGAGTTTGTTTACCTAATACCAATGATGCAGTACACGGTGTAGAGGCTATCTTACCTTTGAAGACACGCTTTGGAGCCGTGAGCAAAGATAGAAGACAGTTTAGCATCAGAGTTGGCTGAGAGTAGAGAGCACATCACCAGTGCACTCCGGTTTGTGAGGACTCTTGTATCTCGCTTACCGTGCCGTTATCAGATTGAGGGTGGTGCCTACGTGGAGCTTACAGATGTTCAATCAGAACTCCAGGCACTCATTCATATCATTTTCAGTGGGGAGACAGTTGGCGGTAAGGTTACTCAGCTTACAGTCATGTCAACACTTTTCGATGAAGCAACGAGGAGCAGAAGGGAACTTCAGTCTCAGATCACAGCTGGTGAGGACATGCTGCATCGACATAGCATCCTTCGTCAGAGTCTCATCGCTCCGGACAGTGACACAGTCAACAATCTCATTGAGGGGTTGATTGCTCGAGATCACACATAGTGAACTTCAGTTCCCACTTCTCAGAATAGACATTACACACACGAGTTGAACTGGATGTTACCCTTTTCAGTTAACTCGGGGTTGTCATCACATGCATACCTATTCTGAGAATCGCCTTGTTCACTTGGAGTTGTATTTAGGGTTTTCGTTAACTGATGATAGTCTTCCAGTTAACTTGTTTTAATAAGGACGTGCATGCTCGCACAATTGTCCATTTTTAGATTAGATGTTTCAGTTAAACTGAGGGTAGTTGCCCAGTTAACTGTATAGTTTGCTTAATTAGGGTTGGCGCATTGCTTGCATGCATTGCAGGAACTATAGATAACACAAGGTGATTTTAGGGTTCCCTACACCTTGATGTATATAAATAAGAGCTTACGCTCATTTGTAAATAACTTTTGCTTGAGAGAGGAATATATGCTGTGCCCACCTTGCCCTCAATATTACTCTTTTTCGTATTTGTTCATGTGTCTTCACTATTGCAATTGATTGTTATACCACCTAGGGTTTCGAAAGATTGTGATGCTGAATTCTTTCCATAGATTAGATATATCTGTTTGAACATCTTTATCATTGAAATCAATTGTTATACCACCTAGGGTTCCAAAAGATTAAAGTGATAAGGCTGTTTTGTGTTAATTTACTGTTGTGATCGATCGTTATACCACCTAGGGTTTCGAGAAGTTGCAGCAATAAATCTGTTTTGTGAATCTTTATCAATATAATTGAAGGTTATACCACCTAGGGTTTCGTGAGATTATAAAGATAAAGGCTGTTTTGTGAAGGCTTTGCTGATTCGATCGAGTGTTACACCACCTAGGGTTCCATAAGATCGCCTTGGTAAATTCTTAAAACTGTTGTGCCCAATAAGTTGGTTTAGATTGAGATGATAGTTGTGCCCACCTTGCCTTCAAGTAGAGAGTCTAAACCCGCTTATCGTCAGATAGTCAAACCTTGCTCCGTTTCCTCTTGCTCTGTTTTCCTGAGGAGATTGGATAGATATAAGTTGTAGTTTAGTTGATTTGCGAAACCAGAGAAAACTCAGCTGCAACGTAAAAGTTCTTTCAAGAAAGTCTTGTGCCTCTAGCAGCTGAAACAAAAAGACAGGAAGTAGTTTTAGCTTATTTTTCCTTTGCAAAGTATATTTGTCAAAGTACATCGAGGGAGCTTCCCCTCCATAATTCGAAGAGCACTCATTGCGTAGTGTGCATAGGCTGTTCATAACAACTTGTACTCCAGAGGTGTTAGTTGTTACGCCAACACAAGTACATGTAGGAAGGAATGCAGATAATGAGTTTATGATAGAGACTGTTGCCCCACTTGAGAACAAAAACATACATGAGGTAGAGGTTGGAGACTTCACATTGTCTAAAGTCAACCTCGGGAAGACCACCCATCAGGTGGAGGCAGATCTTCTCGGAATTGCCTCGGTGAGCATTCAAGAGAGAATGGCTAAGGATGGAAGAGACAAAGCAGCCTTAAAGGCTGAAAATCAGCAATTGAGGATGTACATATCTAGCCTAATGCACGGCACCCAAATGTCTTAGCTTTGCCACAAGAATTGCTAGACCTCCCCATGGAGCAAAACCATCATCAACTGATTTCATATGGAAAACACTTGAGAAATCAAGTGGAGGAATTTGTTGTCAAAGGACAGTGCATATTGACAGAACTATACCAATTGAGGGATAGAGCACATGAACTCCGTGCAAAGATCCAACAGTCGGAGCTAGAGACAGCAGGAAAGAGGCCTGGAGATGAAGTCACAATCGCAAATATACAAGTGGCGTACAAAGCAATTACCACTATAGAGAACAAGCAACATTTCTTTGCTTGGAAGGAACAAAAGGCATACAAGGTGAAAGCCTACAATGCAAATTTTGTGGAACTAATCGAGTACCATCATATTGTGGCAGATATTATCAACTTCGCAAGAACGTTGGTAATATCCATCCCTTGCCCTTATCAACACGAGGGAGGTGTCTATATTGAGCTAGGAATAGTACAAAAACAATTCCAGGATATCATCCATAGCACATTCCTTGATGATCCTGATGGCTGCAAGTTGAGCAAAGTTGCAGCCATGTCTACCAAGCTAGATGACACAGTTGCCAAGTGCATAGACTATCAGCAGCAACTTGTGACAGGTGAAGAAATGCTAAAAATGCCACGTCATCATCTTGCAGAGCATTAATTGCCCAGAGGCTAAAGAGGTCAACGACTGGATAAAGGCACTGTTGACCAATGGAGATGAGGTGTAAAGCACCCCAAGAAGGACGTCCTACCCTCCAAAGTAGCATTAATTGTGACTGGAGTTAACTTGATGCCCCTTTCCAAGTTAACTCCATGTCCCACATATCATGCATGTCAGATCCCACTAATTGAGGATGTCTAATTTGACTTCCATAAATTGTGGATCTCAGATCTCCACTAAATGTGGATGTCTATTTTGGAGACACATTTTGTAATAATGTTCACCTTTAGTTTAGTTTTAGTCAACTGAAGTAGTTTTCCAATTGACTCTTTGTTTAGTTTCAATTAATTGAAGTAGATTTCTAGTTAACTGTTTGCTCACCTACTTTTAGACATAGGAATAAATCTTGTTGATTGATTGGCAAGAACTAATTGTTAACTCAAGGAGATTTTAGGGTTTCCTACTCCTTTGAGTTCTATAAATAAGAGCCTTGGGTTCATTATTTGTTAACCTTCATTTACTACGCAAAATTGTTGCGCCATTCTTTCCAACAAGTTTGAAAGTGCTTATTTATTCACTCTTGGATGAGAGTTAATTGGTTTGATGAGCAATTGTGCATGTCTTCGTGCCTTTGCATGTCCCAATTCTTTGTAACTTGTTGATGAAATTTGAGGAAGAAAATCAGAAAGCGCATGCATTTTGATCCAAATATTTGAGTTTCTTTCAACGTTTTGTGTTTATAACTTGTTTCAATCTCCTCCTTGGACAGGGGTTCCTCCTCGGATATTTTTTCATTGACAGTTATCATTTGATGTTGTTCAATGAATTGTCTTTTAGCCTACACTTTGGACAGGTGTCGTCACCTCCTCAAGAATCCTGTTAGCCAAGGCATTGTATCTTGTTGTTTCTAGTAAGTTGTTTCCCAGCCTATACCTCGAACAGGGGTTCCTCCTCCTTGGCAAGTCTAAGATCCAACGTACTGTACAGAGTGTTTGCTTGCACAAAGCCTTATTCCAGCATAGATCTGAGAGTTCAAAGCCTCAAACTCATTCTGGCAAGATGGTCGGACCAAGTAATCCAACCATCCATTATTGCTCCTATGCCCTCATGCTCTGTTTATCTTGGGGAGATAGGATAGATTAAAAGCTAGTTTAGTCATAGTTAAGATCTGCAGAAACCAAAGAAAATCTTAGCTACGACGCATTGTGTTTGTGCACCCTTGTGTCTTGCCACTGAGTAAAAAAGATAGGAACCTTAGTCTACTGTACTTTTTTACACATAACATCAACAAAGAGGGATCTTCCTCTCTATAATCCGAAGGAGCAGTTACTAAAACACTTGCAATAGCTGTCCGTTTCCAATAAGCACTCCAGAGGTGCTAATTGAAACACCAACAGCCCTCTTAATAAAAATAAAAAAATGGTTGTCGACTTTGAGTAGTTATAAGCATCAATTGGTCGATGGTTGTTTTTCTTAACAACCATTGAGTCCTTTAAATACATGTTATCAAGGAGAGGGGTATGATCTAGTCGGATCGACTTTGATCCTTGGTTAACCATCTCTGGTCTTCTATAATAATTTCATCCGCAATTAAAGATATATTTTACGCATGTATCTGGTATGCATTGTCACTTCTATTATTAATTCATGTATTTAATTTATCAGATAGAGCAGTAAACATGGGGCCTTCCAAACAAATCAAAATTTTCAAACCTAGTAACTATGAAGATTTCTCAAATATATCATATAAATTACATTGGTTATTTTTAAAGTGCTGATATGGTCCAAAGGTTGAGCTTAATTGGTTAAAGCATTGAATTCTTATTATAAAAACCCAAGTTCAAATCCCAAAATGATATCTAATATGGAATTCTAAGTCGTGACTCTTGGTCTTCCATAGTTGGCTTCTAGTGTAGAAGTTTCTAAATAAGTGGATTTCTATGACTCCTAGTCTTCCATGGTAGTTTCTATTGTGGTTGCTCAAAAGGAGTTGATATTAGTCTCATTGTTGTGCTCGCAAAAGCTTGTATTGTTCTCATGTTGATGCTCATTGTAAACGCTTAGCAATATTAAAAAAAGTGTTGATATGTGGTTGACAAAAGCTAAAAGAAATAAATAAATAGACTAATAGACTTGTAGTTGTAACAGAAAATTCTCTTATCAAATCCAAAGGAGGCACAATGAGAAGCAATAATAAGGCTTAAGATGTTGTCATGTCCCCTTCTCGAGTGTAAGTCCGTTGATGATGTTTAGCCTATTTTTCATTATTTTCCTGCTAGCTAATGAGATGGTAGAAAAAGGGAAAATTAATTAAATAATAAGATTAAGTGGTTGAAAAGTAAAAATTAAAAGACAACTTATATTTAATTATTTAAAAAGATGTTTTAAGTGAATATTTTAAGTGTCACTAGACCTATGGTGTAAAAAAGTGTTTAAAAAAGACAATTATATTTTTATAATTTGGAGGAATATTTATCAAAAAGATAATAATATTATTTTCTTTCATCAAGAGATCTATAAATAGGAGGAATTTTTTTGAAAAGGGTCTTCTTGATTTTTGAATGTCATGTCCCCAAAATTGTAACACATGGAAATGTAAATAAACGCGAAAATAAATAAAGAAATATATATTTATGCATGTTTGAATATAGGTTGCAAGGTTCGGATTACACCATCAAGAAACTATTCATTTGACAAAGTGAAAACCCTAACCCTAGTTTGTTGCAAATTGTGACCCATAGGCAAATTATAGGGAAAATTAGGACAGGGGACATTACAGTGGTATCAAAGCATGTTCCTGCCATCCTGCGGGACATTCCCACTTAAACTACCATTCAATTAGACTTAACTATTCAAAGTAAGTCAATAATGCATGTGTATGCCTTCCATGTGTATACTTTGTGACCTACATGTATCCATGCAACTATGTGTATACCTTTTGTAATGTCCCTTCCTTAGGTATCTTAGATCAAAGCAGAGGTTGGCCTACTACTAGGGTTCTCATAGGTCAGCAGTGTGGTTAGGGGACCCAATCTAGGGATTGTGGAGCCTTGCTTGGTGTTTTTCAAGCCTTCACTTGGAGTTCAAAGGATGAATTTAGGAATAATTTGAAAATATTAAGTTGTCTCTAATGGAATAGTAAAGGGTGAATAGTAACAAAAAATTAGAAGGATGAATAGTGAAAAGTTCACCCCCCTTGTGCCATGATGCCTAGAGACATAACTTGTGGGCTTTAAAAACAACTTTAATGATTAAAAAGGGGGCTTATTGAAAAGCCATGCCTAGCATGAGGGGAACAAGTAATTTTTATTAAAATTACTAAAAAGAATTCATGATGCTAAGTTAAAAAACCCTAAAAAGGGGCGACCTCTTTGGGGGAATAATGAAAAGGTTATAAAATGAGTTTGAGGCTGCCATTTGACATATCACAAGTTTATATTTTTCAGAGCAGCTTGTGGAGCTCAAGGAGGGTTTCTACACGCAGATTTGGCCTTCTAGGAATGAAAACTCTTGGGAGAAGGCAGTGTTAGACATAGCCCCAACATTCTAGAGGGTAAAAACATCATAGAAAGGATTTCTTATTAGTTTGGTAGCAAGTATTTGGGAAAAATATTGCAGATCAGTCAATTGGAAGGGCAGAAATTTGTATCAAATTGCTGATCAGACCTCTTTGAAGGCATTTCTACCTTCCTACAGGAGTCTTGCAGTCAATCACACCTTCGTTGGGCATTTGGGCTTCAAACCCTAGGTGCCAAGTGGAGTTCTTGAAGATTTGAAGTTGAAAATTCACCTACAACAGTTGCAAAACTCACCCCACATCTGGAGCTGAATTGTGAAGACTTACTTTGAGCTGGGAGAGCTCAAAAATTGTTGTTACAGAGTTATATCAGACCTGAGAATTTCATTTCAGCCTTGTAATAGTTCATTTCCAGTTCTATGGATGAATGGGTATGTTGCATTTAGCCCATATTTATGTAATTACAGTATTTTAGCAATAGAACTAGTGTATACTTTTGTTATCTTCTATTTCTAGCAATTGTATATTTCATGTTATTTGCATAAAACTCAAAAACACCAAAAAAATCAGAAAATACAAAAAAACAAACAAAACAAAACCTCTCCTATTCGCTGGTCAAAGACATTTTGAAAAGACAAACTCAGAAAAATCAAATCATATTGGGTTGGGAATCTTTCACCTTTCATATACTTTGTGACTTTTGTTAGAATATTTTGGCATGGATGTAAAGTTGCTTAAGATGGTTGGTTCTTTGCTTGAGCTACTTGGTTGTGTGCTTGAGCTAGTTGCCTACTTGCTTGAGTTGGTTGCTTGTGTGCTTGAGCTACTTGCTTGTCTACTTGAGTTGGTTGCTTACTTGTTTGAGCTGGTTGCTTGCATGCTTGTCTACTTGAGCCGGTTGCCTACTTACTTAAGTTGGTTGCTTGCATGCTTGACCTACCTCCTTGTCTACTTGAGCTGGTTGCCTGTGTGCTTGAGCTACTTGCCTGTGTGCTTGAGCTACCTGCCTATGTGCTTCAGCTAGTTGCTTGCTTGATTGAGCTACCTGGTTGTCTGCTTTAACTTCTGATGCAAGTGGGTTTAAGTTATACTAATTCACAAACTCCAACTCATGGGTTTTGAGAGTAAGGAGAAATAGTTGAACTTAAGAATATTAGTCAATACATTTCCCTCACAACCAGAATAACCATCACTTGGGTTAAAAACTTAAAACTTCCAACTCCTATCAAAGCTAATATCATATCACCACAAGGAGCAACATCTTAAAATTACACATCTTAGATTATGATTGCTTGAGGGCAAGCAATCTTGGGCGGGGTGGACTGTCATGTCCCCAAAATTGTCAAATGGAAATGTAAATAAACACGAAAATAAATAAGGAAATATATATATATATATATGTTAACCCTAACCCTAGTTTGTTCCAAATTGTGACCCATAGGTGAATTCTAGGGCAAATTAGGACAGGGGACATTACATTGAAACAATCTCATTTTTCAAGAATGAATGTGTATTATTCTTCTCTTCTCGATGATGCAAACCCTCCTAGTTTTCAAAGCAATTCCATACAAGGATTGATAGTGAGATTCAACAGACATTGTTTTCAATGCCCCAGTTTTTGGTGTGAGGTTTTCTATGTTTGTTTCCAGTTTTATTGTGAAGTTTTGAGTTTCTTTGCAGTGTGATGTTATTGGTGTTTGCAAATGAAGATGATATAATAATATTGACATTATTATCAGTGTAGTTTGATGTGTTTATTATTCCAGTTGCTAGCTGTACTATGCTACAGGATTAATAATGCAAATGAAGATGTCACTGCAGGTTTGTTGTGCCATACCCTTTGAAAAGGACAATTCCATTCCTTTTTGACAGGCTGTTCTTGTGGGATTTAGACCTAGTCACTTCACATTATATTGTTGTCCTTTTGAATAAAGAATCGCAACTTAGTCTTTTTCTGAGGATGGATAGTACTTTATTTGTTTGTACTATGTTAGAAGGTGAATATTTGATATCTGATTTAAATTGCAGTCCTTACAGTTACATCTATAGCAGGTTGTACACTGCTAAACTAGGTCATACAAGGTAATACCCCAATCATGCATTTGGGAGAGATGGCATTTGGAATACCAGATCTATTTGCAGCCACATTAATATCATTTTCTAGCCGTACTTTTCAATATTAAGCACATTTTTCCTATATCTGGTCGCTGCATCCTTTGTCTTTGTGGAGGCCATGCATTCCCATAGCAGACTGTACTTCTGTGTGAGGTTATTTATAAGTATTGATAACAGTTTGTGTGATCTAGGCTTGTTTTGAGGGGAAAATAATATTATTTTTCAGACTGTGATTGAAGAAAATTGGATCGGTGCACCTTCATCTCGCCATACCATTCTCGTTAATTACTGTTTGTATACCTTAATCAAACTAAGCTATTTCCAGTAGGAAGTTGTATTATCTAGGTCTATAATATCTATCAAATTCAATAGATTTTTGGAGTGCATGATGTTCTGATTAGCCTCAATCAGTTCCAGCCAGCCCCATCTTATTTGGAGGTATCATCTAATATACTGAAAATCTTCTTGAAGGATTGAAATTTATATTTTCAATTGAGTATTAGAGATTTTAAGTTATTATCATAAGCTAATAGTAATTATTTCAGTCATATGTACTTGACCTATTGAATCTTCATATTATTATAAAATTGGTTGGTTTATCGCCAATATTTGATATTTCGAAGATCCTAGATGATTCACCGCTAGATCCCTATTCTTTATTGTAATAGATCCTGGTCAATTTCTCCACAGAGTACTATTCTAATTTTCAGTACATTTTTCACCTTGCAAGGCATGCATTGGAATTGCGTGAATTAATCTGTCATTTTGGCATCGACGCAATTTTGCTTGCATTTAGCAAGTTTGGCTTGATTGGATTTTGCATTCACTATCAACTAGTTTGGCTCAGTTAATTTTATGACTTTTCTTATATTGTAAGTTGGCCGGATAGCCACCAATATCTTTCAATGTAATCACTCTATCCTCATTCTAATCTATGTATGCTCTCACCTTGCCCACATTGAGAACTTGGTGATCAGAAAAAGCTAGAATTCGAGTGATCGCAAAATTCTTATGTGGATTTGAGCTAACGCCCTATGGGGGTTGCTACAAATATGTACATGCATTGAAGTTTTATTGAATTACTAAAAATATAGTCATCTTTGAGAACCCCTATACCATATTTTAAAATAATGGCATTCCCCTCCCAATCTCTTTTTGCCATATCTAGGTGATCTATGGTTAAAAATTTAATTGTTTAAATCTTGATGATAAGCATCAAATATCAATGAGTGTTGCTCAAAGGAGGTTGCCCCAAGAAGATATGGCACTCCTAAAAAATTCCTCCTACTCTTCTGAAAACTTAATTGAGTCTAGATCAGCCAAAGGCAAAGGCTGCACACTTTCGAACTTTTCTAATGTTGGTGGTAATTACTTGCATTTAGTGGGCACTAAGATGAATAGTTTATAGGCTCACTCCAATCCTAGATCTTCTATTTCCACAATCTCCGTTAGGATCCCTTGACTACTATTTCACCCATGGATAAAAATCTCATCCAAGACTTCTCTTGATGGCTTTAACAATGGACAACCCTAAAAACCTTCTGAGACTACTCCTGAGATCAAGACAAATTTGGGTTTTAAAGGGTTGTAGGCATCATCCAAAGGGTAAATTAGACCTCTTACCTATGCCAAGCACTCCCTTGTTCTAGAATTTGGAGCAAAAGTTCTTGAAGGAGATATTTTTTTGTTGTACATCGTTTGATATGTCACTTCAATCACCTTTGGCCAAGCCTTCTTGATCTTAACAAATAGGATAACTAATTACTAGAAACCCCCTCATTGAAGACAATCCAGAAATTTACCCTTGTGCTCAAGGGATTTTCATTGCATCTTTTGACTCTATTAAAGATCGAGCACCTATCATTTGCGATCATTTTTGGATTTGGGGACACCACACTCTAATGCTAAAATTGTGGCATCTCACTCAAACCCTCCACCAAATCTTTCATGTCATGTCAATTTGGGTTTACCCAACAAATCCTCCACTTTAGTTCTGGATTCAGTCATACTTCAAAGCCATCAGTAACTCTTTAGGTAATTTACTACTAACAAATAAGGTCACTACATCATCTACTCATACAACTTATGCTCGGATTCTAGTTTATTTAGATATTTCGAAGGATCTTCCTACAAACATCACCCTAAAAGTTGCAGATCGCACTTGGGCCCAACTTTTGGACTATGAAGGATAATCATTCTGCTGTGGCAAATGCTATGATACAAGTCACGTTACTGTAGATTTCCCTAGTAGTAGACATAAATCAGCTTGCCAAGCCTCATGGTAGAAAGATGCTCTCCCACACCATCTCTCTATAAAAGTCACAAAAGAAAATCCAAACCCTTTTTGTCATCCATCATAGGGATTGAAAGCAGAGATATCTAGCACCAATACACTTGAGGTAGCAGTTAGCACCCTCTTCAATCAATTTTCCCATGCAAGAGGAGGTTCAAGATAAAATGGAACACCAAACCATAGATGCTTCTCAGGGATCTACTAATGATGTAGGGAACAATGATGGAATATGGACTCTTGTTAGAAACACAAGAAATCTCAAATCATCAAAGATTCAGGTCAAGTCTTCATGCATGTCTTTGTCTCTATTTGTCCATCCTTATTTGGCACCTCTTGCCAATCTGCCTTTTTTCTCCATAGTTTGATCATTCAGATAAACTCATGTTCATAATCTACGAACTCTTCTTTCTGTCCATATTTAGGACTCGAATCATTTTGTAAAATCCTTAATCTTTTAATATAATGGGACAGGACCCTTATCCCTTGCTTAGATTTGTCAAAAAAAATCATCAAATATCAATATAATTAATCTTTGCTTTCATTGGCATCTATTTCAATACTTCAAAATATTAACTTTAAGTTTTAAACATTTAGTATTTTACATTCTTTAAATATATAGTAATGTTTTATTTTTCTAAATTTAAATTATATATAACTTTGCAATTGATCACTTCTAAATTAAACTGTGTGCTTTTACATCATCAACGTATTGGATCACATTACATGATCCATCATTTTTTGTGCTCTCTTCATCTTGATGATAGATCATTTAGTGTGATCCAATACGTTGATGATATAAAAACACATAATTAAATCCAAAAGTGGTCAATTGCAATAATATGGGTTGTGGAAACATCATATCTATATATATTTTTGTGTTTTTTTTCATCTCCAAGAATACGTCTCCAACTATTTTTGAAAATGGCATACCAGTACCCATCCTAGTAAGTATGCTAAATAGTCATATATCTAAGTTTTCTATGTTTTAAAGAACAATTTTGGGATGACATTTTATTTCTCTTGTTTTACACTTTCTTTTATTGTGAATGGATTAGCCTCAGCAATAAGTGTGCATGATGGCAAGGTTAATAGAAAAGCTATCCAAACAGGCCATGTCGTGATTTTTTATCAACTATTCTAGATTGTGTTCTCTTACTGACTTGCACTCAAACAGTTGCAAGACTTCTCATTCTAGCATATCATGGCCCACATAGTCAGACCACCAGCTCAATAAGGTTAGAATATTAGCCGAATATCTTAAGCATAAACTATAGAAATAACAAAACAACATTTAACAGTAAATAACCATGCAAGCATTGGCGCTTTCTGCTTCTAGCTATAAACTATAAATATAGAAAAACATAATAGATAGAAAACAATCATGCATGCATTTGCTTATGCTGTTTATCATGACATCAGCAATCAGGTAGACGATATTATCAAAACTTCTGTCTTTCATACATTTCCACCTCTTACCCAAAATGCTGCTGTACTTAAAAATAATGAGAGTATAATATATGTAAACCACCCATGCAGCTGACTATCACCGCTCATGGTTAACCTAAGCAAACTCGACCTACAAAATAGAATACCAGAATATAATTATGAAGGATTAAGTCAAGAATGCCAGTATTATGAAGATTTTAAAACAACATTGAAAATACTAAAATAAAATATTGCTGGTGATGCAGAATTTCCGAACTGCAACATACAAAGATTTGGCAAATAAAACTGAATGAGAACCAATGGCACCAGAGACAACAGCATAAGTGAGAGGAAGTAGTTGATGCCAGTAAGATTTGATATTGTGTCTTCCAAAAATTGAAAGTAGCTGTTCTCCTCTTCTGCAATATGTACAACTACAAAATCAACTTTCACACTCTTAAAGCATGTTGAAATCTAAAATATATAATCAAAATCAGTAAATCATGAACTCCCCAATTTCTTGAGACACTTGTCTGAAAATATATAGCATGGACATCATTCTAAGATGCCATCATGGAGATCCTTGCACATTCGTTATTTTAAGTGATTATCAAGTGATTATCAAATGCTTATAATGGATACCGTTCCACATTTCCAATAACTCACTAGAACCATATTGCACCATCTAATTTGAAGTACTGTAAAACTATTTATTTTACATATCTAAAACATAAACAAAGAGTAATTTTATAAACATTAAAAGCATCCTCATTCTGCAGTGGGCCAGAAGCATCAAAAGATCATTTTTCACTCATTAAGGCATATTACCTGTAAATAGAATGGCTGACCGCAACAATCGATAAAAGACCCAAACAATATAAAAGAAATACTTGATTTGTATACTTTTCCATCAATTGCTCTGGTGTATAAACTACAAAAGAACAAAGGAAAATCATACCAATTAAGAGTTAAAAAATATTCAAAAGATACAATTTAAAACAGAAGTTATTAAGAAAGAATAAGAGACTGAGAGAATACCAGGTGATTGATGGTTACCAAATGCAACAAGGAAGATGTTGCCAGAAACAATAAAAGCTGTAGCAAGAAGTACCCTGTGCACAAGAACGGATCCTGTAATTTTCATACTTGACCTATGACTTTGATTTGAAAAAACTAAATACGTGTAACCCCACAGACAAGTATAGTTTGGTGCCATCTAAAAAGTACTTTGCAGTTGAAACCTATAAATATAAATTCTTGTTGATAGAATCCAAAATATAGTTACCTTCCTGTCACCTTCTCTTTCAGAACAATATAAGCAAATGCCACATTAGATATGAACTGCACAGACCCTAGAGCTGCAAGAAGTGACTGTGAAGCACCAATACTGATCAGATAAATTGTTAATATTTTCTCCATATTTAATATGTCTTTCAATGCCCTTATATAAATGAACAGATTTGCCAACCTGTGCTGCATATCCGAAGGAAATGAAATTGAGACAATTTCCTAGAGCAAATATAAGCAACCCTGCATGTAAGACATTGAGCTAAAAAGGTTATGATAAAGTAAATATGAACAATCCAGTAATACACTCTACCATAGATATCAACCTGCAGTTAAAATTTGTATGGCTGGACATTCTTACCTACTCGCCAAGACTGGAAGTATATGATTGGCTTAAACTCAGCTTTTCCCCCAAACTCTGTAGTTTCCAACAATGCTAATCTCTCTCTCTGTGATGTGTACATGGAGGACAACAAATTTAAGGCAATTCAATTGCTCTCGGAATTTGCAATATCTCAGACAGACAAGAAATTGCTTCATGTAAGTTTCCAAATGTTTTCAAATTCAGTTCAGATGAAGCATTTTCATAAAATTTTGATGTGAGTTCTAAATTCTTTTGTCCGTGAAAATATGAACTGAAAGACTAGCATTTATGACACACTATCTACCATCATATTTCTAATGCAGAAAGAATTATGTTACTGTCCACAAATGACCAAAGTAGGTGTAGTTAGCATAAAATGACTTTGTAACATTTTGTTAACATGTTGTACTCAACTATGTATTATTTTACTTGTCAGCTTTGGGTAGTTGTTAGGAGTCAGTTGTTAGTGGTTATCGATGGTTGTGTTCTGCTTGGCAACCATCAGGTATTCTAAATCAGCTTCTTGTAGTAAAGGAAAGTAGTCTGATCTTTATAACTCCAAATCAATAAAGCAATTGTTGATATTGGTCTAGAATCTTTTGTTATGTCCTATTATATTCTATTTACATTGCAATAGGTAGTCATAGTGTTGGCATAAGTTTTCCATAGTCAAAGTAGTATTCAAAAGATTGCTTCTAGAATTAACAGTGTATGTTTTTGTATTGATGTTTCGGATCACCTCAGCGATCCATCATCATGAATAGGAAAGTGAAGAATTGGATTACAAACAATCTTAAAAAGAGGGGCAGGGGAGGAAGTGAAAAGAGGACTAGAGAAGCATTTATTGATATTTGTCCCTTGTTCTCTGGTCCAAGGGACAAATATCATCACCAAGAACGAGGCCATACATATAGACAAGAAAATTTAAGCACCAAACAAAACCTCCAACATAGAAAAAATTAGAAAGAAAATCAAAATTGTTTAAACAACAAAACTTTTGGGGTGTGCATGATTGCAAGAGCCCCAAATGCTTTTGCATCAAAGACTAATTGTAGAAGTCAAACAAATAGGGTGGAAGCATCCTCCAAACTAAATAAATATACCCTTCAAGTGCGAGATATGTGATGAGCATGGACATATAGCCAAGGTCTTCCTACAACAAGGAGACAACCCCATCTATTTTCATGCAATAGGAAAATGCACCAAAGAATCAAGATGAAACTCTCCTCAATGTGAGGAGGGAAGTAAAAGGAAGCGTTGTTAAACAACAACAAATACATCAGCAACAACCCACTAAAAACAAGTTTCACATAGCCTAAGCAAGAAAGGGAATAGAAACTAAAACAACAAATTCAAGTCAGTTAGTTCCATTAAATCCCTTTCCTACATTGGGAGAAACGACAAAAGAGAAGACAAAAGAAATGGTAGAGGGTAAATTTTCCACCCATTCCCTAAGCCAATGATTGGCAATATCCAAAGATACATGATACCAAGAGTCAACCCCAATAGGATTTGTTGCAATCATGTGACCTCACACAAACCCAACACTAGGGGCACTCTTATGACCTCATGGTAGACATCATAATGACCCAATACCAAGAAATCTTCATATTTGGGGAAAAAAAACCAAAGGAAAAATAAGCAAAAAATATGAAGAAAAAGGAGAATGCAAGCACTAAGGAATTTAATATTAGGTTTTGAAAAGATTAAAAAATATTCTTGCCAAGGGTAGACTCCTTGACTGAATGACCATGGTCCTCTATGATCAGTTATGAGCTCGAAGATAAAATGGCTTGAAATTTCAAGGCAACATTAGCTACCATTATCGCCATTAAATCCAATTTTATACAAGTGGATGAAATACATAATTGGTTAATTACACTCAAGTTGGTTGGCAACATTTCAATCAAGTAAAAAGGAATTTTGAAAGGCTCTACCCTAATCTTGTACTTCCTACATCAATCTGTGGTCACTATGATGATCCAATTGACAAATCAAATATTCAATGCCCTACAAGAATCCAATTTCACCATCTGTGATTCTATAGAAGGGGAGGACCACACTAGGGACCAAGAAGAAAAAGCAATGAAGGAAATCATGCAAATCTAGATGCCTAGATTCTCCAAATTGAATTAGATTGTACACAAAGAGCACCCCACCCTCTCTCCAATAACATGGATATTGTTGTGACCTTTTCACACATCGCCCCATTCAAAATGGGGACCCCTAATTTTTTTGCTCCATTCTGGTCTTTTGGGTCTTTTTGGCTTTGGTTTTGTCTCTCTCTCTCTCTACCGGTCTCTTTTCTGTCTGCCTTCCGGGATTGTGCCCGTCATTGAGTTTAAACGTGAAATTTGGCCAAGTTTGAGAATTAGGGTTTTGAATTTTCTAGCCAATTTGAGGTCAAACGAAGTAAATAAATTGAGATTTGAGAATAACATTGTTGTCAGCATGCTTCCAGCAGGTTTCCACTGAAATTTCATCAAATTCTGGGTACTTACTATTTTTAGTAAGTATGCAATTCGGGGTATTCTCTCAGCATTCTTGAAATTCTGACAATCACGCCACATCCAAAATGCATCAAGCTGCTCGTGTGCAAAATTTGAGCTGAATCAGACAACTTACTATTTTTAGTAGTTCAGCTTCCGGAGCCAATTTCAGGGCCTATATGCAAAGTTTTTCAACGCATGTCTAGAGATTCCTTCTGGGTTTTCTAAGACCTTCGCGATGGTGTGACATGCAAAGCGAGATAACGACTTTCAGAATTCAGTCTTCCAGGGCTATTTTTAGGGTTTGCATGTCTGCATATTCCTTGTGGGTTTTTCGAGAGCTTCGCGATGATATGACATGCAAACAGAGATAATCACTCCTTCAACAATTTACTATTTTTAGCAGATACATTCCGGTCGCCGCTTCCCAGCACTTCAGAATCACAAGCTGATCGCAATGCAACAGAAACAAGGACAAACGGAGGTCATTTGATACGCATGCAAGACCAATTAGGGTTTCTAGCTTCGGGACCCAAAAAGAGGCATAAAAAGTCAGAATTTTCAAAAACCGATGTATACCACCGCGATCAGCATCTCTCAAGCTATCCACCGGTAAAATTTGAAGGCAATCGGAGCACTTACTATTTATAGTAAGGCGTTCTAGAAATAGGCTAAAAATAGTAAACTAGCAGCAGGCGCCAGTGTGAACGGGAAGGTCACGTGGTGAAGAGCGCGTCATTCGAATTTCAAGTCAAACGGAGTTGTGGAAGTCTCAGAAGCAAACAGTTACTATAAATAGTAAGCCACCTCCAGAAACATGCTATAAATAGCAGGTCAGCGCAAGGCATTAGCAGGTACAGGTCAAGCAAGTGATGAAGACCCTATGGCGCGAATTTCAGATCAAACGGAGTTGCAGAGGATGGAAAATTGGACACTTACTATTTTTAGCAGGTTGGTACAGAAGAATTAGGGTTTCCTAAATTCAAGGGTAGGACAAGACAATCATGCAAAGGCAGCATCCAGCCACGACCGCCACACCTCAGGCATTTAGTACATGAAATTTGAAGGCATTCTGAGCAGTTGCTATTTTTAGCAGGTTGCTAAAAATAGCAGGTACAGGCAAACATCAGACACTAGCAGCTTAACCATGTCCCGGGGTGCGAAACAAAGGAAAATCAAGCTTCCTGGAGTCAGAAGTCAGTTGAAAGCACAAAATTCGAGGAACTTTCTAAAAATAGAAAACCAGGGCAAATTAGGGTTAGCAGGAGAAAATCACCCTAAATTTGGCAAAAGGGCATGAAATTCGAGAAAACTGATAAATTTTCAAGTCCAGCATCAAAGCTTGCTTTAAAAGGCCAAAGACAGATGAAAACTTTCTAAGTGTTTGAAGAATGGAAGTTCACCCTCCTAAATGCGCCCCCAAACTTGGAGAGGACCTTGAAAATATTCTAAGCGTTCAAATTTGAAGCATACCCCTCCAATTGCGCCCTTGAAGTTCTAACTTGGAGAGTGAACTTTAAAAAAATTTCTAAGTCTTTGAATTTGATGCTTAGGGGGTCAAATGCGCCCTTGGAGGGAAAGTGGCATTAAATTTTTTTCTAAGTATATAAAATTTGAAGCAGGACCCTCCAAATGCGCCCAGCTCAAGAGAGGAGATGGAAAAGGTTTCTAAGTGGTTGAAAGTGAAAGTATAGGGGATGAAATGCGCCCCACCTTGCCAAGGTAGTATGCTAGCTAAAAGTGTGCTAAAGTGTTGAAAATTGGAAGTGGAAGGGTTTATTTGCGCCCAGGCTGGAGGATGCAGTCAGAAATGTTTCTAAGGCATTGGAACTAGAAGTTCATGTTGGCAGGGGCGCCTTAGCCCAAGGAGGGATGTTGAGTGGAGAGTAAAATTATTCTAAGTGACTAAAAATGAAAGTGCAACCTCTTAAATGTGCCCTGAGCAAAGAGGAAGCTACAAACTTTTTCTAAATGCTTAAAGCGAAAGCTCCACCCTCCATATGCGCCTGGAAAGAGAAGAGGAATTTGAAATTTTTCTAAGTGTCACAAAATGGAAGTAGAAGTCTCCAAATGCACCCTTGATTTGAGAAGAGGGTGATTAAAAAATTTAAATTTGGAGTAGACCCTAGTGAATGCGCCTTACTTTTGAGGAGTCACTTGGAAATTATTCTAAGAGCTACAAATTGAAACAAGGGGTCATTTGCGCCCATGGAAGACAAGGTGAGCCTAAAATATTCTAAGGCATGAAAAGTGAAAGCTTATAGGGTGAAATGCGCCTTGCTTTGCATGAAGAGCTTGGGAAAGTTTTTAAATATCCTAAATTTGAAGTCCCCACCCTTAAGTGCGCCCCTCATGGGAATGTCAACTGGAAAAAAATTCTAAGTCTGGAAAATGGAAGTAGGGGGTCCCATATGCGCCCATCCAGTGAAGAGGCCTACGAATTGTGTAAGGCGTTAAAATTGGGAGTTCCCTTAGCAAAATGCGCCCACCTCACAAAAGGAGCTATGAAAATAGCTAAGTGTCAAAGTAAATTCACCTCCACCTTGAATTTGCGCCCTTCCTCCTCTATGTGTCATATGCGCCCATACTTCAAGGAGGGAAGTCAAAGATGTTGAAATTCAAATCCCTCTCAACCTCTAAATGCGCCCATGCAAGGTTAGAGGGTGTGATAATATTTTAAGGTAAAGATGGAGAAATATCCTAGGACGTTGGAATAAAATATCCCTCTCAATGTGCTGAACGCGCCAAGGAAAGGTGAAATTGATAAAGTATGCTAGGCGTTGATAATGTTCTCCATGATATATGAAGTGCGCCTAGGATTTAAGATGGAGAATATTGCCAGGTGATGAATAAGAATATGCTAGGCGTTGGAATTTAAAAAGAAATATGTCCCTCATAAAATGTAAAATGCGCCCAAGGCATTCAAGGAGAAAATTTTCCTAAGTGAGTCAAAACATTAAAATTTTCTCATCACAGGAAGATGATTTGAAGATCAAATAAAAAAAATTTCCTAAGGCAATCTAAATATTTTTTTCTAAGTATTATCAAAATCACGCCTGGACTTGGAAGTATGAAATTTGGATGAAATTGCCAGAGATGAAGTCAGTGAATGCCAGCTTCACGGGGTTGATAAAAAATTTCGAGTCGGAGCGAGAAAAATTCTCAAGGGGATGAAGAAATGGATTAAATTTGCTAAAAAATTATTTTCTAAGGTTCAAAATTCAAAAAATTAAATGAACCCGTTCATTGTATACCCATGAATCTGACGCGTTCTGAAGAAAATTTTCTTCTGGGTATTGAGGATCCTCGACAGGGAGTTGATTTTAAAGCCTTTCACACTTCGCCGAAGTTTTCAGGATAAAGATTTTGATGGGCACCGAATTGATGAGTTTTCCTAAGGGAAAATTTGAAAATTTTCTAAGGCAAAGTGAAGAAAATGTGTTTTCAAGGTAAAATACTCCAGACGATGAATTTGAAAGGAACTGCCTAGGTGAATTTGCTCAAGTTCTTCGTGAAGATAACTTTCCTGAGCCATAGATGAACAAGATCAAAACTGCGAACACCTTAGCCGGAAAAGTAAAGGGAATACAGTTGAAGTCAAGATGTTGGAAAATCATGAAGAAAGCAAAGTTGGCTAAGGAAAAACAATGAACCCTTGGAGATCAAAACATGAAAATCCTGGTAAGTAAAGTGAATTTATATTATGAAGTGTTCTAATACCCTTCTCCTTGCTTGTTTTGCAGGAGGAACGTCGAGATCAAGCGGCGATGACCTAAAGTGATGAAGAAAGTAATCCAAGATGACATTTCAACCTTGAAGGAAGAAAAGTTGCGAAAAATGGCTAAGTGTTGAGATTTAGTATAACTCGAGTGACAAAGAAGAAGTTGTTTGATCAAGTCCAAGAGGATCAAGAGCAGTGTGAATGCGTTTCCAGACGAGAATCTTTCGGAAGATGGACATTAATGGCTCATTTATTACCCCACTCTTCTCGGTGGTGGTTTTTAGGGTGAATCTTGTTTAGGGCTGAGGTGGCACAATCTGGGCCATCCAGCCAATTGTAATCTGAGCCGTCCGTTGGACTTGGCCAGCTATAAAAGGGGGAGCCCCCCTCATTTGTACTTTAGTAGAAGCAGAGCTTAGAGATCATAGTAGAGAATAGAGCAGAGACACTTTAGTTGTAATATCTTAGCATAGCGTAGTTTGAAGAAGGAAAGTTTTCCTTTGAAAACTTTGTAAGAGATTGTTGCGAAAAACTATTGTAATAAAAGATCTTTCATTGAATGGTGAATTCATCTTTGTTATAAGTAGCTAGCGAGGTTTCTTCATCCCTTTGACTTCAAGTAGCGTAAAGTAGAGTAGTTTTCATTTTCATGCAAGTAGATGTTAGTTGTGGACTTGTGGAGTTAATCGAGGCAACTTCATTTTTATCCATACCACTAGCAGCTTGTTGACGGCAAGTTTGCCTTGTGTGGTCGACTGGAAAACTTTATAAACTTAACTTCGATTGTGATTCATGTATGTGTATGCGTCGTTCTGATGGTACTTATATGTTGAATTATAATTTGAAAACCTCTTGTCACTCCCTTGAAGATTGCACCGACTTTGTGTAAGTTGTCCAACGTGAGGCGAAGCAGAGTCTGGTCGAAGTCTGTCAAGATTGATCCCACGTCCCGTCCTTAGATAGAACGTAAACTTCTTAGGCCCTACACTCTTTTAAATTCAGTTCATTCCTGGTTAGAATTAGGAAACTTGTGCTCACTTGCCAAATCATTCGAACCATGCGAAAGCCCTTAATCTACTGTCTGTTGTCAGCTGTCAAACAATTGTGTAAGTCCCCTTGAAATACCAGCAAAACACATCGAGCCAACTGAGGGTATTCTATTGCATGGAGGAACCTTGGAGTTAAATGTATGATCTATCTCGCAATCTTAGCATGCAGGAAACTTTGTTCAAGAGAGGATAGAGTAGCCGTTGGCAACTTTATTCTGTGTTGGTGTAGTCGCAAAAACCATGTCAGCAGATATTATCATGGAATGTGAGGGGAATAAGTGTGCCTAACAAATGCTAGCTACTGTGAATCAAATCAAAGAAAATGAGATAAATCAATTCATACTGCAAGAAACAACTTGTACCCATAGCCTCATCAAAATAAAATATATAGGAATATGTAATGTCCCCAATTTAGCCCTACACTCTTCGTTTGGATTTAGCCTATTTCCGGAAACTCGTAGGCTAAGCTAAAATGAAAATTAGGGTGTCCACTTTCAGAGGAGGTTTTGAGGTCTTGCATGCAAGAGTTTCTAACGCATATTTGGTGAAGCTTTCTAGGTTTTTGGAGAGCTTCGTGATGAGGTAACATGCATGAGAGGTTATTGACTTGCATTCTCAGTTGCTTTTTGAGGCTTGCATGTTGGATTTTTCTAGTTTGGATTCTGGATTCCTTCTAGGTTTTCAGAGAGCTTTGCGATGGTGTGACATGCAATTGAATCAAAGAACTTTTTCGGACTTACTATTTTTAGTAAGTTGCGACGGCTACTCAAAATGTGGAGAAAATGAGTTTGGAACAACTTACTATTTTTAGCCGTATGCTATTTTTAGTAAGTACTATTTCTGGCAGTGCTATTTTTAGCAGCAGTTCAACAATTCAGTGCAGTGGCTATTTCTGGCAGGTTAGCTTGAGTAGTGGTCTCCAGCATTTGAGGTGATTATTTTGGCAAGTTTGATATTTGATGAAAAATAATGTTTTAAGTGAAAAATATTTGGCTAAGGCATGGAGGACGATTTGGAGAGATAAGTGATTTTTATAATGTTTATTAATTAAACATTTTGAAGGCTTTATTTGGCAAATGACAATGTTTTAAGTGAAATATTAACTTAGGAAAAATGGACGCCTAGTTTGAAGGAATATTTGCAAATTATAAAATATTTCACTTAATCATATTTGGACGCCTATTTGAGGAGATACGTTATTTTATAAAGTATTGCACTTTAATACTTTTGGAATGCCACATTATACTTTATTAACATTTTTGATAAAGTATATTTCATTATTGGAGAAGAGGCTAAATGAAATTCAAATTGCAAATTATTGAAGATGAATGTGAATTTGAGATAGGTGCCCTAATTGGAGGGAAAAGAAGATTTGAATTTGGGTGAGAAAAAAGTTATAAATAAGAGTGTTGGGCTCTTCATGGATATCTATTGTTGCTTATCATACTGTTATGCTGCTGAAATGTTTTCAGAGCTTGCTTCGAGGAATGCATACCTCCTAGTTCTTTCTCTTGGTTTCGTGCTTGAAAGATAGCACCTAGCTGAGTTTCCAGAGACTGCTTCTCATCCAGACTAGCAGACAGAGCATCAAGGTTGAAGATTTTAGAGGTTTGTTAGTTTTGCATTTGCTGGTTAGGGTTTTGCTGAATTAAAAATCTGCTCATAAGTCCATGCACGATTTTTTGGTGGTTCTGGGTATTGGCCCTATGCTTTAGTCTACCTTGGGCGCCCCTCCTTGCAAGTTTTCAGATTTTTTGGAGGTGTCTCGGATTTTATCTTGCTAGTAGAACATTTCTGGAGGTCGTACCTTCTTTGAGGTTGCATTGGAAAGCGTGCATAAATAAATCACTGCTATTTGGAGGAGTTTTTTGGCTTGGTCTTGGTCACTCAACTCCTAGCTCTCATTTGCATTTAGTTCCACATCATTCAAAGGTGTTTTGACGAAGTTATGAGCATTTTGGTGATTCTAGGGCTTGCTGGTATGAATTTTCTGATTGCTGCAATTTTATATCAGACCTGATATTTTAGTTCCTTTTGCTATATTTCATATGTTGGATAGCTTGTACTTGTTTGGAGTTCATTTCCTAACATTTTGGAGATCATTGGTTATCTATATCTCATTGTATTTGCAAATTGTTCATCATATTGTAACGCTGAATCAGTAGTACTAATCAGCTCTTTTACTTTCTGCACTTTACATTTTGTATCCCCACTTTAGTAGAAGAGGATGGCTATGCTGCCTAGTTTACTTTTAGTTTAATCACTTTCATTCCCACGGTTGTGGATGAGACTGACCCTTGCTCATTCTACATTGTATTTGCTTTCTGTTCTCCACCATATGATAGCACCTTTCCCACTTCGGGTTAGGAATGCACATGCTTGGCGTTGAGATTGTTTTACTTGCATAGCATCATTGTTACTAGAATCTCCGCCATATGGTAGCGCCTTTCCCATCTCGGGTTAGGAGTGCACATGCTTGGCGTTGAGTTTACTTTCCAGTACTGCATTCTTTACTAGTGATACTCTGCCATATGGTAGCTTCTTACCCAGCTTGGGTCGGAAAGCACATTCTTGGCGTTGAGGCTCTTTCCTTTAGTTGCTGGTTTTGATTTGAGCTAACCCTAACGGGTACTTTGGTGCTGTTGTGATCATCTCAAAGTTTGAAAAAAATTGGGTCGGCTCATTACAGAATATGAGGCGGCCAACATATCCAATTTTGTACAACGATTAAGGTAGATATCCAATAAAATCCTCAAAGGTATGTACGCATTTCCCACTCCATAGATCTATGGGGCATAGCCTTGTGTTTTTACTCACGAAATGCAATCTCAGTTTACTCTTGTAAATATATATTTATTATTATTCATCCACAAGAAAACATAAGTTTGGTTTATCTAGAGCAACTAAAAGCCTAGGTCATAGCATTTTCCAATTAGCTCCTCATCCTCATGGGAGATTTCAATACAATCAAGCCACCTAAAGAAAATGAGGATAAAGGTTTTTAACTCCCATAAATCAAATGGTAGATCTCTATTTGAAAAAGGCCACTTCACATGGACTAATGAGAGAAAGGCTAACAAACACATAGCAAAAAAATATGACAGAATAACAATTTATGGTCATTGGATTGCCCCTAATAAGTTTCCAAGAACATGTGACAGATTTCCCCATTTCCAATCAATGGATTAGCATGCTAAATACTCCCCTCAAGCCTTAAAACGAAAGCTCCAATTTAGACTTGAAACCATGAGGCTGACTCATCCAATATTCCTAGACAAGATTCACTGCTGGTGAGAAAACTCTCCCGAGGTAGCATGCCATGCTATGTTCAAATTTGTCAAAATGCTGGAACATACGAGGCAAAGTATGCAATATTGGAATCTAAGAGTTCAGGAACATCTTTGCCCAAACCAAACTAGCATAAGATCAAGTAGGAAACACAAAAACAAATTTTAGAACAAAACCCAAATACTTAATGTATTATAAGCAACAACTGGACATATTCAAAAGAACACGGTTAACAATTACTGAAAGGTTGAAGAATATAGATTCTTATTTCAACTATGAATTTATATATAATGAAGAGACTATGTAGGAGAGATGAAAATCCTTCCACTCTTCTTACATGTTTCAAAAATTCACCTATTATAGAGCTTTAAAATATAGGAAATAGATAAATTTACTAAAAATAGTAAATTTGGGCTCTTTGTGAGAACTAAAGAGTCACCAAACATGACAGTGACCTGTGTCCTCTTTGAAAGTTGAAATAGACATTCAACTAAGGACAAACTTATTAGAAAACTGAAAATGTTTGTTCAAATTATTTAGTTTGATATCCCTACTTGTTGAGGTCATAACTCCTAGCTTGATGCTAGAAATTCAAAGTCCATCCATGCTGGAAAGATTAGCTCATGAACTAAAAAATCCAGGTTGACCTGTAGCATAAATAGGGTCCAATGGTTAGACCTCAAGAGTGTAAAATACAGAAACATACAAAATACCAAAAAATAGATTTTCAGGTATTTTCAAAATTCTGTCCAAATTTGCCACTTAGATGATCTGAGATTTTTTCTATATCACTCAACCTTCTCTATGAGTAAGATAATATAAAATTTGAAGGTGTATATCTTAATCTTGTATTTGATATGGAACATTTAATAGTAGGAATCTCTCATTTTATCGTCTACTTCATAACAGGAAATATCAAATATGCTCTAGAGTTTAGACATAATGTTGACTCACTAGCTAGCCCTCCACCACTAACCATGTTTGTATTATATTGTATTCATATTTGATGAACATACTTCTTTTGTCCTAATATAATGTAACAATCACCCCCAATTTTTTTTTATTTTGTTAATCAAATCACAATATAAATTTACCAAACTTTAACACACTGCTGGCATTAAATCTGATATAGAAAACAGATGTATTTCATTGTTGCTTCAAATACAAATCTTGAAATAACACCTCATTATATTCCCACAGGTTTGATGAACAAGTAATAGGATAACCCCAAAGGGTAAATACCTCAGATTGGAGCCAATGGTGATCAATGAAGGTCTGATATGTAAATCTGAGCACTGCCCAGGTCTGCAAGTAGACTGATACAATCCCAACTGCAAAGAGACCTTCTGTTAATAGTTACCAAACAAGAACAAACACCCTCCAACTGTAGCGATTGACTTCGTAAACATTCCCTCTCACCCAGCACTGCTGATAATCAATAAAATCAGCCCCCCTACAAGTCTGAATATGACTGAAAAAATGCTGTAATGCACATGACAACGGGATTAAAGCACCCAGCTAGCTTCCATCTTCATTCTTTAACCTTACCAAACATTAATAATGACTGATATGCTTATAATAACCCCTCTTCATTCCCTTCCAAACATTATAGTCCTGTTAAATGATGTTGCAGGTCAGATAATGGTTAACATCAGTCAAACAGCAGGTATGTTGGTCTGAAACAGCCCCCAATAACACCTCCAAATCATCTAATAATACCTCATATCTGATTAAAACCCCTTGCAAGGCCTTGGTACCACTGTCCAGCAAAGGAGAGTCCCAATAAACACAGTGATTAGGTCGAAAAATCTCATGCCCAGCAAAAGCCCTCCAAGGGAAACCTTCAAACAAGCATCAAAAACTCTGAAAAGAGATTAACAATAACACTTCCAAAAACTGCAAATCAAAAACACCATAAAAATCTTCGTCTTTTTCAAAACCTTAAGTCTGCAACAATGAAAATAATGGTGATTCCTGAGGTAGAATCACTCCAACCAGCTAGGGATCATCTCTCAGATCCGAAACCAGTGATTTGATGAGGGTTTTTGTCCTCGACCAATCCTTGGAAGAACTCTCCGTTCAATCTGACAGCATCTTGTTATGTGTGCAATCTTCAATAATCCAAATGAGAGCCCCACACCTCCTTTTATAGCTTTTTTGTTGCTTTTTTGAAAAAACTTTTTTTGCTTTTTCAAAAAAAACACTTTTTTGCTTTTTCTCAAAAAAGTGTTTTTTTGCTTTGTTTTAAAATAACTTTATGTCTAGTCCCCTTTTCCCCTAGGCATCCACTAGAGGGGACATAACATAACTTTACTAAATTAAAACACTGAAGTAAATATTATAATTTTAACTTTATAACTTTAGTGTAATAATTTAAATAATCAAAACCATTTTGTAGAAAGCATCACCAAGGCACCAAAAACCGAAACTGATCATGCCAAAAAATAAGTTAATGTTGAAGAATGATGCTGGGTGCCAAAACAAACACTTACTAAAGATAGCAGTGTTTTCCAAGAACTATAGCAATGTTTTCCAAGAACTATGGAGAACAACCAAAAAGGCCCAAAACACTACAAAGAACGTCACTACAAATCCGAAAGCCAACTAAACTCCACACCACCACTTGATGCCAAGAAAACCCTAAATTGAGCTCTCCAAGAATGTTGGAACTCTCCCAGCTCACTTGGAAACCTTCGAAAAACCTCGAAAATTGGCCAACACTCATAGATCAATATAGTGTAAAAATGGGACATTACATAAAAAGGTTTTAATAGTATTTTTTTTATTTGCAGTCTTCTTTTTCAATTTAGTAGAGCAAGTTTCAAACTATTTAATCAGTTGTTCTTGAGCTAAAGTTAGCTCACTTTTCCTAGTGCATTCTCTTCCAATGCCTTACTATTGGTTCCAAGTTAACCCATTTGGGTATTTTCAAATCCTCAATGTCACTTTTGTGGGCACCAAGAGACTCTCAAACATCTTTTTTTGGTTTTGTTCCCAAGCTCAAGATGTCTGGACCTAAATTCATAACTTTTTTAAGCCTTTCAAGCCTAAACCTTTCTCTTGGCATATGGTGTTATTAGGGGATTGGCCTCTCACTCCCTTCAAGTATACTCAGATTTGGCAAAATTTTAAGGTGGAGATTCTTTTTAGCATTTGAAAAGATAGAAATTCTGCTATTTTTTCTTCTTGTTCTTTTGATCATCATTTTTTGCATTACTCTAAAGCAATGATTTGTTTCAATGTTTTATTGAAGATTCAAGTGCAAGATAATAAAGTTGCACTTGAGGTAGCCTACTTATAGGTTTTATTGGATCATTGGGCTAATGCCCCCTTATGTTGTTGCCAAGGTGCCTCCAACTCCCATTTCTTCTTAAGGCCATTCTCCTCCTAATGGGTGGCGTCGTAGGTGAAGCCATTCTACTCATGGCACTCAAGAGGCCCATTCTCAAGATTCTTCTCCTTCGCTAGAAGGGATCATGCGCAATAGGGTTAGTCGCAACCTACCTCTCATTGCTCTGGCTCTCCACCACCTTTTACTAGTGAGCTTACAGGTTGGCCCGATTCCAACAAATTCCCTCAGTTGGCTCTTGACATATATGTTATTCGTGTGAATGTTGATGTAACTCAAGATGAAAATGTTGACAATGATAATGGTAATGATGGTTGGGTCCTACCAGTTGTCGCTTCAAACCCCACTAATGTATGGAGAAAGCTTGAGACCGAGATCGTCCTCCCCCTCCATCTGCTTTAGCTCTCACTGCCTAGCAGCCATTATGGTTTTTTTTCTTTTTAATCCTTTTATGCTCTGGGTTGTAGCCCCCTATGGACTCTAGGGGTGTGACTATGTCCACCCACCTTTTTTCTTGCGAATACATGTAACGTTATTTTTTTAAATGATAATATAGACACTATTCATTAAAAAAAGAAAGCAGATTTTGTGTCCCTGCTACAAAGCTAATTACTGAAAACACTAAATAGGTTTTGTGCATGTTAAAGTATGATAGCATCGGTCAGATCTGGAAGATGATTGCTGCAAGCACCATCTTCTTTCATACCCGATTGAAGCTTATCGTTATTCTGGAAATCATATCATGCGAGTAATAAAATTCGAATCATGATTAATGTTTTATGTTATATCGAACTTTATTATCATTCGCTGTTTAGTGTAAAGATGTTATACTAACGGATTTTAAACTAAATGCTAATCCGCGCTCTAAGAACGCGTCCCATGAGTGGATGTGTCTCCACTCGTGGAGACACATCCTCTCATAGGGCGTGACTCTTAGAGGCGGGGATTCCTTTCATACATATGGCGAAACCTTCCCTGATATGCAAACATAGAAATCAGATAATGTTCTGCATTCAGGACATTAAAATTTAATAAATCTGGAGGTCGAAATTCTGTGTTTTCCTGGAAGTCGAAAATCTGTGCCTTAGCTTTTGTAGATTTCTGAAACTAAGAATTTATAGAACCCTTAAATCTCTCATCCTTGCCATTAGATTTGTTTACTTTAACATGGTATCAAAGCAAGGCTGTGCGTATCCCAAACAAATCTAAATACCAGGTTGCTCTAAGAAATTCGTATTTCTCTAAAAAAAAATCGAATTTTACTCACATTCTTCATAATATCAAGTGTGATCAGATTTGAAGATCGCCTTGCAGGAGCAGAAAATTTCACATCATGGAAATTTAGAATCATGATGATCCTTAAGGAACATAAGGTAGACTCTCTTGTAAGAGAAAATTTGGAGCAACCTAAGTCTGAACCTGAGAGAACTCAATGGGTAGAAAACAATGAAAAGGCCATGAAAATACTTGTAGATGCAGTTAGGGATCACATAGTGCCTATCCTAGCTAAACATGAATCTGCCTACCTCATGTTCAAATCTCTTGAGAGTACCTATGAGATCAACAACACCTGCAGGACTCTTGCTTTGAAAAGGCAAATCAACAATGTTCAGATAAACAAAGGAGAGTCCATTAATGCATACTTCATGAGGATTACTGAACTGAGAGATCAATTATCCACCATTGGATATCAGATTGACAGCAAAGAGTTAGCCCTAATTGCTCTAGGAGGTCTCCCAAACTCTTGGGAGTCTTTTGTTCAAGGTATAAGTGCAAGATCTAAACTCCCTAAGTTTGATAGGCTAAGATCTGACTGTCTTCAAGAAGAATCCAGACTCTCCTCTAAAGAGAATAAACAAAAGAAAATAGATGAAGACATCCTTGCACTCAACTCAACATCTAATAAACAGAGTAAGAAAAAATCCTTCAAGAAAGGGTCTTCCAAAAGAAAGAGAAATTCCAATGGAAAGGGTCCTCATAAGAAGAAAGATATTTCTCAAGTACAATGCTTTAGATGTGATCAATATGGTCACTATGCATTGAAGTGCCCTGATAGGACTAAACAACAAACTTCCTTTGCTAAAGTAGGAAAGTCAAATTCAGATCATGAACCTGAAAACTTTGTGTTCCATTCAGCCCTTTCTAGTCAAGTATCCGAACTCACTCTCAACTGGGTGATTGACAGTGGTGCTTCTAGACATATCACAGGATTCAGAGAACACTTAGATACTTTGACCGAAAGGTTTGATGAAGAAGTAACCATCGGGGATGATTCAGCACACCCTGTAAGAGGGGTTGGAACTTGTTCTATCAAGTTGAAATCTGGGCTTTCTCTTCAACTCTCTGAAGTCTTGTTTGTACTTGGAATAAAGAGGAATCTTATATCCATCTCTGCCCTTGAAGACAATGGTTATAGAGTTACCTTTATAGATGGAAAAGTTCTTGCCTGGCCTAAAAACTCATCTATCAAGAAAGCCCTCACCATAGGTGTAAGACAAGGGTACCTTTATAAACTATGCACTGAAGTTAATCAAGCCCTTACCCTTGACACCTTTGATTCAAATGAGATTTGGCATAGAAGATTAGGTCACCTTCATTTCCGTGCCCTACCTTCTGTGGAAAAACTTGTAACAGGCTTACCTAAGTTAAAACCATCTCATGAAGGAACTTGCAAAGGTTGTGCCTTAGGGAAGAATTCAAAGGGATCCTTTCCCTCTAGTTTGAGCAAAACTCTTAATGTGTTAGAATTGGTTCACTCAGACTTATGTGGACCCATGTCTGTACCCTCTAAAGCAGGATTTCTTTACTATGTCATATTTGTAGATGACTTCTCTAGGAAAACCTGGATCTATTTCCTTAAGTGTAAAGAATCATTAGAAATCCTCAAAAGGTTCAAAGAGTTCAAAGCCATCTCTGAAAATTTCTCCGGAAAGAAAATAAAAATCTTAAGAACAGACAATGGGAAAGAATACACCTCTGAGATTTTTAAGGAATTTTGCCTAGAAGCTGGAATTAAGAGGGAGTTCACAGTTGCCTACAATCCCCAGCAAAATGGGGTTGCTGAAAGGAAAAACAGAACCATTGTAGAAGCTGCTAAAGCAATGCTACTTGACCAAAACATTGATACTTCTTTTTGGGCAGAAGCATCTAGGACTGCTGTCTATATTCAAAATAGATGTCCTCATTCACATCTTGATAACAAAACTCCTGAAGAAGCCTTTACCGGTGTGAAACCTGACATCAGTCATTTTAGGATCTTTGGCTGTCCTGTCTATATTCATGTACCTAAAGAGAAGAGATCCAAACTAGAACCTTCCGGAAAGAAGGGGGTGTTTATGGGTTATAGTGAAAATTCCAAAGCATACAGGATTTACATTCCCGGGCAGAATCAAATTGAGTTGAGTCGAGATGTCATCTTTGAAGAAGACATTGCATTCAAAAGGGCAAGAAGCTCCTCTGAGTTAGAAACCCTTTCTCCTAGAGTACCTGAGGTGGAACCTGATTCTGAAATTCAGAGGGAGCATTCTGAGGAAATGTCACTCGAACTTCCATCAAGTGAGAATCCAAATGATAATAAGAGACCACTTTGGGCCAGGAAGATGCTCAAGGAAGCTGAGGTTCATGCAGCACCCAAAGGAACGTTCAGGGAGAGTAAAAGACCCAAACGTTTCTCTGGCTATGTTGCTCTAATAAACAACATCTTAAACTCAGAACCTGACTGTGTTTCAGAAGCCCTTCAACATCAAGCATGGAAAGATGCAATGACGGAGGAATATCAGTCCATTCTAAAGAATGATGTATGGGATGTAGTGCCTAGACCAAAAGGGAAATCTGTTGTCTCTTCCAAATGGCTCTTTAAAATCAAGCATGCTGCTGATGGCAGTATAGAAAAATATAAAGCACGTTTTGTGGCAAGAGGTTTTTCTCAAAAGGAAGGCATTGATTACGAAGAGACATTTGCACCTGTTGCCCGTTACACATCAGTGAGAGCTGTGATAGCCATTGCAGCAGCTAAAGGTTGGAAAATCCATCAAATGGATGTGAAAACTGCCTTTCTGAATGGAACCATTGAAGAGGAAGTCTATCTGGAACAGCCTGAAGGTTTTGTGATATATAAACCTGACTCACATGTATGCAGACTGAAGAAAGCTCTTTATGGACTTAAACAGGCTCCCAGGGTCTGGTATGAAAGAATTGACAGCTATCTCTTAGGATTAGGATTTTCAAAGAATGAGGCCGACTCCAATCTCTACTTCAAGGTAATCAAAGGTGATATGCTTATAATTATTTTATATGTTGATGATCTGCTAATAACAGGAGAGGATCACCTCATTGCTCAAGGAAAGCAGGATCTAATCTCTGAATTTGACATGAAAGACTTGGGTATCCTACACTACTTCCTAGGTTTAGAAGTATGGCAGAAATCAGAAGGCATTATACTAAACCAAGGGAAGTATACTATAGACATTCTGAAAAGATTTGGAATGTTGGATTGTAGACCGATGTCTACACCTATGGAAACCAACCTTCACAAATTAAAAGAAGCAGCAGTAGAATCCAAGTGTGCAGATCCAACTCTTTACAGACAAATGATTGGATCCTTGATGTATCTGGTTAACACCAGACCTGATATTTGCTATGCAGTGAATGTTCTCAGCCAGTTCATGTGTGAGCCAAAGGAAATTCACTTAATGGCTGTGAAACATATTTTGAGATATCTTCAAGGCACTATTGGATATGGTCTTCTTTACAAAAATGTTCAATTAGATCTTCATGGGTACTCTGATTCAGATTGGGCTGGAAGTGTAACCGATCGAAAAAGCACATCAGGATGTTGCTTCAGTTTAGGATCGGCTATGATCTCCTGGATTTGCAGAAAACAATCTTCAGTTGCACAGAGCTCAACAGAAGCTGAATACATTGCAGCCTCAATGGGAGCAAGAGAAGCAGTTTGGCTTCGTAAATTGCTTGTGGGACTCTTTGGTGAGCCCTTGGATCCAACAATTATACATTGTGACAATCAAAGTTGCATCAAACTCTCTGTAAATCCTGTCTTTCATGATAGATCGAAGCACATTGAGATCCCCTATCATTATGTAAGAGATATGGTGGAAAAGAAAGTAATTCAGTTGGAGTATATTAGTACAAATGATCAAACTGCTGACATTCTCACCAAGCCTCTCTCCCGAATCAAGTTGGAGCACTTCAGGAAGAAACTTGGTATGGTTGAAATGTAATTTGTTATTTATGTTAGAAATACAAATTGTTTATAAATTGTACTAATATATATAAAGATGTTTAATGTGTAAACTCTTTTGTCATGTGTGTGACTCCATGACTTTATGGGCCTACTTTTCTTGTATGCATTATTGAAAGGTGACGATCTTTCTAATAATGTACACTTGTAATTGACATTGTAAAGTGACGACTCTACAATGATCAAACTATCATGGCAGATATCATGTGACTTGATATTATGGACATGTCATGATAGTGTCTCTTATTGATATCATGGGACTTGATATCACTTGTAGATCATTATGATCATTAAGAGATAATCATGGTGGATATTTATATCCATGGATATGCCATGAATTATGGTAGACATCATGTGACTTGATGTCAGTGCACATACCATAATAAGATATGATATGAAGAATGTCATGTGACTTGACAATATTGAGAAATCATATTATGTCTTAGATATCACGTGTTTAGGTGATATCTCTAGTTATCTGGTTTGATATATCTTCCCTTGCTAAGAGGGAGTGTTAAAGTATGATAGCATCGGTCAGATCTGGAAGATGATTGCTGCAAGCACCATCATCTTTCATACCCGATTGAAGCTTATCGTTATTCTGGAAATCATATCATGCGAGTAATAAAATTCGAATCATGATTAATGTTTTATGTTATATCGAACTTTATTATCATTCGCTGTTTAGTGTAAAGATGTTATACTAACGGATTTTAAACTAAATGCTAATCCGCGCTCTAAGAACGCGTCCCATGAGTGGACGTGTCTCCACTTGTGGAGACACATCCTCTCATAGGGTGTGACTCTTAGAGGCAGGGATTCCTTTCATACATATGGCGAAACCTTCCCTGATATGCAAACATAGAAATCAGATAATGTTCTGCATTCAGGACATTAAAATTTAATAAATCTGGAGGTCGAAATTCTGTGTTTTCCTGGAAGTCGAAAATCTGTGCCTTAGCTTTTGTAGATTTCTGAAACTAAGAATTTATAGAACCCTTAAATCTCTCATCCTTGCCATTAGATTTGTTTACTTTAACAGTGCATTTAGTGTTTCTGCAGTACATCATTAGGTAATATCATTTTTTGGTAATCAGGTGCATGTCAATATCAAGTCAATTTTCATGACTCATCTTTTATGAGTATTGAATTACAAGAATCCATTTCTCATGAGCTTGAATGGTCCATTTGGTACACATTGCATTTATAGTTTCCAGCATTAGCAATTAACAAAACTTACAAAAGAAAAGAAAAACCATTGAATTGATAAGAACTAGTTGTCAAATTAAAATTTAAACTTGAGATAGAAAAACACCCAGTAAAAATATAGAACAGAAAGAAAAATATGTTGTTTTTGAAGTTCGAAACTAAGATGTGAACTTTGCCCACTTGAATATGATATTTGAACTTCCATAGTTTAAGCTGAAATTGAGACCTTGAATGGAGTATTGCCTATTAGTTGACTGTTGCATTTAAGTTAGTAAGGTATGTATTGAAAGAGCCATGATGACATTACCACCATATTGTGGAAGTATTGACACAAGTAAGATTGTCCAACCATATCATCCTAAGACTACAACCAAAGAATAACAGAGGAACAAAACCCACTGAACCAAACAAAGCCAAAACAATTCCAAAAACCTATCGGAGAGAATTTTCATTATTCAGCCAAAGTACATTAACAATAGATGCCTGAAACTAGATGTGGTGGCAATTGTCCTATTATTTGCATTAAAAAACTTGAAATCTGTGTTCAGATAACATATCAAAGGTGATGGAACAAACTTCAGAGATTTAATGACCCTAGAGAAGTAATAAGTAACTATAGAAGGGACGTCAATGGAATCCAAAATGCCACTAGGTAGAAAAGAACATAGTCTTAAGCTTAGAAAAGGTAAAATAAAAAATCCAGATTGTAAATAATTTAGTCTGAACTCAAATCAAAATAATGGTGTCACCAAAATGGTATATTTAATTCTCAACTCAAATTGAAATAATGGTGTCACTGAAATGGTGAATGTGATTCTGAAGAACTAGAAGCTAATTTTATTTAATGCTAGCAGAATGTCAAACCCACGTGGATTCACCCCAACAAACTTACAGAAAAAGGTATTCACTTAGAAATGTTCAAAAAGGGAATATACCTGATTATGACCATGCTTCAAAAGGTTTGTCCCAAAATTTATACCAATGCTTCCAAGCAGATTGATCACCGCTCCAGTAATCCATTCTCCCATTTCAACATACAAGGGAAATAGGTAGCTCCTACTCAAACTCACCCCGCAAAGTACCCCCTGTTCCTGATTTATTTGAATTCTTATAATATTTCAAAGCCCAATTGCCTTTAAACGTGTTGTAGAAAGCCCCGATATCCATATTTGAAACTTTACACACAGAATGAATCAATCTTCATATCTAATATTCTTGAGATATCCCTAAACCTGCCACCAGATACCAAACACACAGCTTCAACACAGAAATATGATATTAGAAATTTCCTAAAGTTTAGGAAGCATAATTCTTCCAAAGATATGTTCTAAATAAACTTAAAACAGTAAAGCAAGAGTGCAGTAGAAAAAAGGTATAGAAAACAAAGAGCTGTATCAGTATATCTTTAACAAATACCAGAGTTCCTTTATCTCTATATGCAAATATTCCTAATTAAGCCTCAAAGATATAATTTTTAACATGAGAAAGATTGGAATATAAGATCTATGAAAACCAGAATTCCAACAAAGGTACCGAATAGCATTGTCAAGATAGTAACTAAACAAAAAAAATTCTCCAAATACAGCCTCTCACACTCGAAAAGAATTATAGAACCATTTGACCAAAATGAAATCCATGCACCACAAACCAGATGATAATTAAAAAATTCATTCCTATATTGCATGCTTATTTCATCTACAAGACAAATCTATGAAACAAAACAGCTGTAGCTGGAAGTTAAATGGTAATCATCCATCTATCATGGTTAAAATTCAGAATTTTTTAGAACAGGACTGGAAAATCCATATCAAGAATCCCAATTTTTAATTTGTATTTTGAATTTTCACAGAAGCCATACTTAGACAAAGAGGGAAAACAGTGAGCAAAAATCGATGGAAATTGACTGATTCAGAAAAGCAAGAAGAAGAAAACATCACAGGTACAGATAAAATATAATAAAACTAAAAGATGCCAGTGCATATCATTTGTTTTAAGTATCCCACGGCCAGTGTGTATGTCTGAGTTTGTAATTAAAATTCTCGAAAAGGTAAGTGGTGAAAAGGTGGGCTGATAAAAATTAAATTGAAAATTGCTATAACAAGAAGGAAAGAGAGGGCCCACCTTGGCCAACAAATAAAAAGATGGAAAATAGTTGAACCAAGGAGAGCTTAGTTACCTTGGAGGGTTTCAAAGACCAGTAAGGGCACAAAAAGGTTAAGAATAACAATTTAGTACCTTCCATAAGCCAAGAGTTACACAGGCTCAAAAGGATACTTAATACTCAAGAGTCATAAGTGTTAAGAACTATCAACAAATCCATGTTCAGCTATGAACTATAAAACATATGGCGTTGATAGGAGTACCAACACTACCAAACATCTCACTCAAGTAGTCTATTGTGCCTAAGGAATCACTGCTACTTAAACTGTGCATAAACTAATTGACTGTTAGGAAAAAAAATGACCTAAAACTCAACTGAAAGCTGACCTCCCTGCATTAGGTTACTTCCCACTAGTAGCAGGTTTCATGTACAAGTTCAATGCATGCGCATAGACTCACTTTCTACATCAGTGGTTAGAATTGGATTTTTAAAGGTAGTTTTTAAATATGTTGTATTGTGCCATATTTATATTTAGAAAAAGTTCAACATGAAATTAAGAAACTCAATAAGCAATGCAGCTTGGCATGGATAGAAATTCAAAATAATCTTATTTTAACTCAAAAAAAAGGATTCGAAACCATTATGAATTAATGAATGGATTTTTTCAAAAGTAGGATTTTTTATTGATTCAATTTCTGCTAAATTAATTTTGTTGACATTTCAGGTAAGCACCTCCAATAATCAGAAATTCTGAATAATGTGGATCCAGATTATTGATATGTATAGTTTAAGATTGTCAACTATTTAAAAGTATGTTCAAGGTTCAATTTTAGGTTTGAATGACTCATACAAGTAGTTTTAAGTGTCAGCTCCTTATGAGGAGAACTTAACGGTTAACACAATTAATTGTTCCTACTTTAAACTAGAAAAAAGATATGAAAGGTATAATCGTTAATTATTAGTACAATGATAAGGGAATGTAAAAGTATAAAAGTGGCATTTAACTGTCTTTTCGAATCATTTTTAGAAGAGAGGTCCATATTTGATTAAGTTTTGTTGGAATTTAATTCAAATTCTAGAGTTTCTACAATAACCATGTCTATTATACTAATGAAGAACTTTGGCAAGAATTCTTAGTTTTAAGTGCCTGCAAGATGTTCCTTTAGTCTGGTTTGGATGCCCAGTCTTTCCTATGTACAAAACAGTAGAAGAGCAAAGAATTTAATTAATAATGTCATCTCATGGAATTAACCTACACGGTAGTAATATGTGACTGAACATATATGTCAGCTAAGGCATTGGCCTATGGCAACAGTGCTCAACTTTTGTGTTTATGTGGAAACGTCAGATGAGAAAGAAAGTATCACTGGACAATTTTTTTAAGATCCTGGTTTAGAATATTGTATTGGACATTGGAGAATTGAATTTCTCAAAGTGGTCAACCATTATTTGTGGAAATGGTGCTCCCATTCATTATTGTTGGAAAGTGACCCTCATTGTCAAAGTTTTAAATTTATATCATTATCATGCATATACAGTTATTTACAAAAATTATTTCCAAAAACATTAATGCATCAGATGTTGCAGGATACAATTTTCAAAACTCACTGAACTACTGATCAGACTACCTTATGACATGACATTCCAGCAAGGGCTACATCTTTGAACCAAGAAACTGTAACTAAGTCATATGAAGTCACAAACTATTACAGGGAATCAACTTTATTACAGCATCCAAGATTTTCATTACAATAATGACTGCAACATGTGCAAGACAAAAGCCTAAATGCAAGAACCTGAGAATAACAAGAGGGTGACAGTCAATCTCTAAGGTAAATGAAACATCCTTGTATGCCCACAAGCTACCAATTGGAGTACTACAGCAATGACGAAGTAGTGTCCTATTCCAGGCCTCTTGTTTTCCTCTGGGATTGACTGAATCAGGAAAAGTAGGCATAATGGTTTACACTTTAAAACTTTGCATTTTGCTGAATTTAATCTTGCTGTCTTGTATTGTGTCATGTTCCCGAAATCGTGACACTTAGATGTGAAAGAAGCATAATTAAATTAGTTAATCATTTGACATTACATAATTATAATTAACGTCATAAATGTTATTATGAAATAATATATATTAAAGTATATGAAATTAATATAAAATATAAGCATAAAATAATAATTATGATTTAAATATAATTATAATTAATAATATTATAATTTGACCATAATAAGTCTAAAATTTATCAATACATAAAATATAATTCAAAATATAATATGCAAATATTATAAGTGGAATATAATACGAATTATAATAATACAACTCTTAATAGAGGAGCGCTCACTAAAGAAGAGTCGTGGCTTTTCTATTTGAACCAGCACATGGTTCTTGGGAGAATATTAATAAACGGAAGCAAACACTCCAAAGGGCATGGAAAAAATATACATTACAATCTCCAAAAAAAGGGGAATATAATCCGTAGCTTGTGCTCATTCGCTCAGCCAAAGGACTTTAATTCGGGTTCCAGCTAAGGAAGAGAAAAGGGCCGCTGGAGATGGAGAAATGAATCATCAACGTGGTTAGGCCTTTCTGTAACTACATTGTCGTGCTAGCAACACAACCAGATAAGCGTTGGATCTAGTGAGGTAAAGCATCAAAGGATGGAACCATGGAATAGGAGGAGAGATTATGTGAACGGGAATATTATACTGTATTTCGCATGGTATATATATGAACGGGGAGGTATTGATTCATGCTCGTCGTTGTTGCTAATTAGAGTAGGAATGCCCCCTAGGGAATTTAGGGAATCAAACCATTACAAGTTAGTATCCTCTAATAGTGAATCGAATAAGAAGAAGAGTAATTCCGGACAGAGTATCATATCCCTTAAGAAACGAATCACGAAGGAACAATGAATGGGTATGCTTCATCGTGGATAAAAGGGGAACTAAGTGGTCGCTGGAGGAGAATAGAAGGATAGGAGGATTTTGCAGATTAACATAAAGGGTACGTAAGGAATACATGCATCTAGATTTCATTAGGATCAGTCAAGACAAACAAATAAAAGCAAGGAATGTCAATAGTAAGTGAAGGACGTGTTAGAGTTGCCACATATACTCAATACATATATGTATGCAAAATCTATATATATATTTATGCATAGAGGTGAAGAGAATAAGGGAATAAGATATATATATATCTGAGCAAATAAGAAAGTAAGGAAGAAAGCATAGGATTAAGAAATGTATGTATAACGCTCTTCTACAGACCCGCCACTTATCAGGTATGAGTTCCATCATAGAAAGCATTAATAGAATAATGTGTAAAAGGTAAGAATAGTGGACAAGGTATGTTATTCATTTAAATTTCAAATGATGCTCCCAAATATATGTTATTATTTATGAACATGTATATTTGAATACCTTTGGGCAAATGAGTATATTGAGATATTTATATCATTATGGATCTTACAAGAGATGATTACTGAAAATTATTGATCTTTAATGTACATAATGCCTCTTTGAGAAACACTTTGAATGCCAGATTTAGATTTCAGTGATTTCACCCGAAAGAGGGCATTACATATTGCGTTTTGCATGCATTCCTATGTCTGGAAACTTGCACAAGAACACTATATTGGTTTTGTGGTCCCATTTTTTTTAACTAGCGAAAATTATTGTATTAAAAAGTGTTAAAAATTTTAAAATATGAAAATCTAAATATCACAAACACCGAAGTCCAGATATTATTCTAAGAGGTGTTACAAACAAGATTCCAACTCCCAATTTGAAAATCCACAAAAAGTTCTTTCAGGATCAAGTAACATCTAATTCTACCAAATTTCACTGTAGTACCAGCATGCAATGTGTATTGGTCTTCAATCCAGCACTGGTAGTAACCATTCAAGAGCTTTTTGGCAGGGCATTCCCAAAGGATATGTGAGTCTTTCTTCTAAATCTATGTCCACCCATTTGTGGCCTGTCCTATCTGAGCCTCCTAGTGGTTTACTCAGGAGTAATTTTTGGATACTGTTGGTGTTGGCTTTCATTTTTCGATAGAGGTCTTGGGATGGCGAATCAGGGCTCCAAATTGGGACTAAGCCTTTCGCTATTCTTAGTAATTTCCAGATTGGGTTATTGATTTTGAACTAAGCTACCAATCCAGGTTCAGCTTTGGGGTTCGAGTTCACCAAACAATAGATTCTTTTCCCCAAATTCGTTATGCCTCTATATGGCCTACAATATATACATACATACATACATATATATATATATTTGTTATGCCTCTACAAGGCCTACAATCCATGCATACATAAATACATACAGAGGCAAAACGAATTGGGGGAAAAGAAAATATATATATATATATATATAATTTTATGTGATATATATTTAATTAATTAAATATATATCAAATTAATTAAATATATATCACATAAAATTATATATATTTAATTAATTTGATAATTAATTAATTAATTAAATACATATTACATAAAATTATATATATATTAATTAATTAATTAATTAAATATATATCACATGTGTATATATTGTAGGCCATATAGAGGCATAACGAATTGGGGGAAAAGAAATATATATATATATATATATATATATATATATATATATATATATATATAATTTTATGTGATATATATTTAATTAATTAAATATACATCACATCTATATATAATAATTAATTAATTAATTATATATCACATAAAATTAAATCATTTTTCATTTCCTATTAAATGAAATCATTTCTTAAGTTAAAAACTATATAATATTTTCAATTATGTACTAATATGTGAAATTTAAAATTAGAGAAACTCCCAAAAAAACCATCCACTACACCTACACGCAACTGTGTCATTTCTAGAGTTTTAGCTTCTTTATTCAACAATCTGGGCCATCTTCAGTCAGTTGTGATCAAGAAATTTTCTCCGACATTTTGAAGCAGAAAATCATGTTTAAAATATTCTTGGCAAGGACAATCGAGTGAAGCATCTGATTTTCTCCAATGAAGGCATAAGTCATGACAATATGAGCCGTTTAGTCTAGCAGAGATGATAAACATTTACATGAAAAATTACAAAGCTGAACCCTCTAAAATATGTTTTTTCAGCTTTTTTTAGAGGGTTCATGTTGTAGATTTGTGTTTGAGACAAACCCTAGGCAAACCCAAGGCCATCTTAACCCAAATTGGACCTAGACAATATAGTCACATAAAAGTGCCAAATTCGGTAACACAGATTTTGAAGCTTCAGTTATTGATGTGAGAAGCATTTTAATGAAATTTTGGTGCAAGGAAATTGCATGAATGAATTTGGAGCATTTGTCTCTTTCATCCCAATCTAGTTTTGAATGGATTTCGGTGATTCATTTAGCTTTTCAATTTCAATGTCTTCCACATCATCTTCTTCCTATGACGCCACAACATTGAAAGAGTTTGTGCTTTGAGTAGTTCCCTCTATTTGTACCTAAGTTTCTCTTTGAATGCATATGCCATCTAGGATTTGTCCTCATTCTTCAATACTTCACCTTGGTGATTGGACATATGCACCTTTTTGGTAAGGCTAGTTGTTGTTGCTATAACTATTGGGAGGTTGTTGCCTTTGATCTCTTAGGGTAGCTTCTTTGTTCTTGTGGTTGACGCACTAGGAAAACCCTAGCTAAATGACCGTGTTGATGACAAATCCTACACTAAAAGGGGACATTTTCATAATCCATTAGTTTTCCCAATCTATCCCTTCCATTGTTTCCTCTTTGATCTGATAAAACAAGTACTTGCAATAATAAATAGAAATAACAAAGCATACCAAATAGAGTAATAGAAATATATCTTTATTCACATTAAATTCTTACAAAAGTAGACCAAAGATGATCATCCAAGGATTAAATTGATTTCCCTAACCACACAAAATCTATTTAAAGCACCTAACGGTTGCCAAACAAACTAAAATTGTCAACAACTAACTACCTGAAGCTGACAAGTGAATAATACATAGTTAGGTACTAAAACATTTTATGCTAACTACATCATACCCACCCACCAAAAAAAAAGTCATCTTCTAAACAACAACGAAAAACAAGTAATCAAGTAACATCAAGTAAGGTTTTCCAAACTTGTGACAGCACTATAAAAGAAAGAGGACCTTTGTGCGGACACTTCGTGTTGATAGCCAAAACAACTTGATGTAACCTAAGTGTTCCACAATAGGTGAACATTCCACGAGGAAATATGGAGGAAGATCTACAATGCTTGTATCAACTAGAAGTAGAAAGGAAAACTGACTAAAGAAACTTTGATCGTTAATAGATTGAAATACATAGATCATCAACAAAGCCAACATATCTAGAATGCAAGCCATCATATGGAGAATGTACTCGCCAGTGGCCATACAATTTAATGAATGGTGGAGAAGGACCAAACAAACAAGGAGACCAATCTAATTGCACACTTGACTCTTAAACTACTTCCTCAAGTTGATCACTAAACCCCAATAGTACTACAAGCACTTAAAAGCATTCTGTTGACATGGTTTTTGCGACTGCACCAACGCAGAATAAAGTTTCCCAACGGATACTCTATCCTCTCTTGAACAAAGTATTCAGCATGCTAAGATTGCCAGTATGATCATGCTTTCAACTCCAAGGTTCCGATAATGCGAATAGACTCAGTTGGCTCGATGTGATTTTGCTGGTATTTCAAGGGGACTTACACAATTGTTCGACAGTTGATAGCAGACAGCGGGCTGAGGGCTTTTATGTAATTCGAATGATTTAGCAAGTGAGCACAAGTTTCCTAATTCTAACCGGAAATGAACTGAAATTAAATGGGTGTAGGGCCTAAGAAGTTTATGTTCTACTCTAAGGCGTAGGACATGGCAATCAATTCTTATAGACTTCAACCAAGCTCCGTTTTGCCTCACTTCGGACAGCTTCCGCGGAACTGGTGCAATTTTCAGAGGAATGACTCAAGATGTTCGTATCACGATTCAGCATGAAGACACCATCACAACGACGCATGCCGACATATAAACCATAATCGAAGTTAAGTTTCACAAAGTTCCAGTTGACCACGCAAGGCGAACCCACCGTCAGCGAGCCCGCTAGTGGTATGGACAAGCGAAGTCTTGTTCAAATCGAGTACCACATTCCACAATTACTAAGTACTTGCATGAAATGAAATCTACTTTACTTTAAGCTACTTCAAGATGCTACGTGAATTGGAAGGACGAAGAAGCCTCAACAACTACTCATAACAAAGAAGAAATCACCATCAATGAAAATTCTTTTATTATGAAAGCATACATGACAACTTCTTACAGAGTATCCAAAGGGAAGACTTCCCTTCCTTTTTAATCTACACTACTTTACTTTCTACTCTATCAACTTCTCTCTACTCCTCTAAGCTCTGCTTCTACTTCTAAATCTAATTTCTAATGAATTACAAATGAGGGGGACTCCCCCTTTTATAGATGGCCAAGTCCAACGGACGGCTTAGATTACAATCGGTTGGGTGGCCCAGATCGTGCCACCTCAGCCCTAAACAAGATTCGCCCTAAAAACCGCCACCAAGAGGAGTGGGGGTAATAAATGAGCCATAATGTCCACCATCATCCTTCTAGAAGATTCCCGTTTGTAGACGCGTTCACACTGTTCTCGATCTTCTTCTTGACCAACTTCTTCTTTGTCACTTGAGTTATACTAAGTCTCAACACTTAGCCATTTTTCGCAACTTTTCTTCCTTCGTGATTTATCATCTTGAACTACTTGCTTCAAATCATCACCGCCTGGTCTCGACGTTCTCCTACAAAACAAGCAAGGAGAAGAGTATTAGAACACTTCATAACATGAATTCACTTTACTTACCTGATTTTCACGCTTCGATCTCCAAGGGTTCATCGTTTTTTCTTAGCCAACTTTGCGTTCAAATTCTTCATGCCTTAGCCAAATTTCATCATCCTCAAGGACTATCATCTTTCAAAAGTGTTAACTTCAACAGCATCTTCTTCAAGAAATTTATCCCACCAGCTGAAGCGTCGACAATTTTGATTTCATTCATCTCTGGCTCAAGAAGACCATCTTCACGAAGAATTTGAGCAAATTCACCTAGGCAGTTCCTTTCAAATTCATCGTCTGGAGAATTTCACCTTGAAAACACATTTTCTTCATTTTGCCTTAGAAAATTTTCAAATTTCCCTTAGGAAAACTAATCAATCCAGTGCCCATCAAAAATCTTCATCCTGAAGGCCGCAACGAAGCATGGAAGACTTTAAAATCAACTCCTCATCGATAATCTTCAATACCCAGAAGAAAATTTCCTTCAGAACGCGTCGAACTCATGGGTGCGCAACGAACGGGTTCATTTAATTTTCTTGAATTTTGCACCTTGGAAAATAATTCATCAACAAATTTGATTCCGTTCTTCATCTCAGTGGAAAATCCTGTTGCTCTGACTTGAGAAATATTTATCAACCCTGTGCCGGCATTCTTTGACTTCACCTCTGGCAATTTTGTTCACGCTCAGGAAAATTCCATCACCTCTCCAAACTTAGGCATTTTTCTAAGGGAGAACATTTTGTGCCTTAGAAAATTTTGTATCACTTAGCATTTTGAAAAATTTTCCCTTAGAAAATTTTATTCATTCCTCAATCCATTCTTCCTGTGGAGAAATTTTATCTACTCAGAGAAATTTTCAATTCTCTTAGAAAATTCTTGAAAGCACATATCACGCCATGGAGAATATTTTACTTTCAATGCCCAACATATTTCATTCACACCACCCTAGGCGCACTTCACACTTGAAGAGGATATTTAAAAGTCCAACGCCTTAGCAATTATCACCTCACTTATCCTAGGCGCATATGATACTTGAAGAAGAAAATTGATCACGCCTTGTATTTTACTTCACCACCCTCAAGGTCTACCTAGGCGCATAGCATACTTCATGGAGAACATATTAAATTCCAACGCCTAGGCAATATTTTCTAACACCTTGGGACTTACCACCTTGGGCGCACATAGCATATGCAAGAGGATACGCCTAGCAAGTTTCATCCTTTCATTTTACTTTCACACTCTTCATTCACCTTTTACTAACTTCAGCTTGGGCGCATATCACATGTGTGAAGGATGACCCTTGAACTTCCCTATTTTGTCTTCACATGGCCCCATTTGGGTGCATTTTGCTATGTGTGAAGGATGAAAACCGTTGACCCTTTTGACTTTGCATGGGCACATTTGTGAGAGAGAGAAGAATTTTGAATCCCCAACGCCTTGGCATGTGACTCTTCACCTTCTTTTCTTTTATCCTCACATGGCTGCTTTTGGGCGCATTTAGGCCTAGGAGGAGGATGAAAATCTTTGACCCCTTTGACTTCTTTCTTGTTAACTCCCCTTGGGCGCATTTTGGGCATGGTGGAGGACGAAACTCCTTGACTCCTTTGAACTTGGGCGCATTTTGATGGGTGAGGAGGATAACTTCAACACTTAGAATTTTTTTATGCTTGGCATTGCCTTGAGGGCGCATTTCAACATAGGAGGTGGATGAAACTTGTACTTAGAATATTTTGAACATGCTACTTCTTTGAGTTGGGCGCATTTAGCTAGGTGTGTAGGATGAAACACTTGCCTTAGAATTTTTTATGCTTCTACTCCACCAACTTGGGCGCATTTTGAGGTGGCAGGTGGATTTTTCAATGCCTTAGAAAAAATTTCAAACATCTGAAGGCAAGCTGGGCGCATTTTCAAGGTGGTGAAGGATAAAGCTCCAGACTTCGCCATTTTTCTCGTCTTCGCCAGCTTCTCTGTGCCTTACTATAAATAGTAAGCCTTTTAATTCTTGCCTCTCCGAAGCTCAGATCATTCTAAAATTTCAAATACTACATCCTTGCGACCTCGTCAACCTGTTCAAACTGCTATTCCGGGTTGGCCTGCTATTTTTAGCCTATTTCTAAAGGTGATTTGCTATAAATAGCAACTGCTTGCTTCTGATAGCTCCACTGCTCCGATTGACTTGAAATTCGAATGAGGCGCTCCTCACCACGTGACCTTACTGCTGACATCAGCGCATGCAACTAATTTGCTATTTTTAGCCTGTTTCCAAACTAACTTACTATAAATAGTAAGTGCTCCGTTTGACTTGAAATTTTACCAGCAGATAGCCTGAAGGATGCTGATCGCAGTGGTTTACACCGGTTTTCGAAAATTCAGACTTTTTACCCCTCTTTTCAGGTCCCGAAGCTAGAAACCCTAATTTGCTCTGCATGCATATCAAATGATCTCTGTTTGTCCTCGTTTCTGATGCATTGCGATCAGCTCATGATTCTGAAGCGCTGGGAGGCGACTGCCAGAACGCACCTGCTAAAAATAGTAAGTTCCTTACTAAGTGATTATCTCCATTTGCATGTCACACCATCGTGAAGCTCTCGAAAAATCCATAAAGAATCATCCGACATGCAAAAGAAATCCTGACATGCAAACCCTAAAAATAGCCTCCGAAGGCTGAACTTTGAAAGTTGTCGTCTCACTTTGCATGTTATACTGTTGCGAAGGTCTTGAAAAACCCAGAAGGAATATGCAGACATGCAGAGAAAAACTCTGCGTCTAAGCCCTGAAATTTGTCCCTGAAGCTGTACTGCTAAAAATAGAAAGTTGTCTGTTTTAGTTCAAATTTTGTACGCGAGCAGCCTGATGTGCCCCGAATGCAGTGTGACTGTCGGAATCTCAAAAATGCTGACAAATTACCTGTAATGCTCACAGAGGTGAAGCGGTCCGGTCACCCATCCGATCTGCTCCTCAAGCGTGCTTAACCAGGGAGTTTTCTCAAGGTTAAGCCCGCTTGCCCATCTCGATCGGACCGTTGCTTCCCTCTGTGAGCATCACCTAGATGCAATGAGTGCTAAGTGGACCATTCGATATCATGAGAGATGGGTTCTTGTTGAACCACTACTCATGAAACATGGGTCAATTAGTTTGACTCGAAACTACACGGTTGAATCCTAATAGCAATATCATAATTTGACATGCTGTGGAAAAATACCTCCTACTTATCAAATTACCTGTAATTGCATACTTACTAAAAATAGTAAGTACTCGGAATTTGATGAAAATTTGCTGAGAGCCTGCTGGAAGCACACTGACAACAACGTCAAGGTTAGATTTCAACTTGATTACTTCATTTGATTTTAAATCGGCTGGAGAGTTCAAAACCCTAATTTTCAGACTTGGCCAAATTTCACAATTAAGCTCAACGATGGGCACCATCCCAAAAGGTAGACCAGCAGAAAAGAGACAGAAAGAGAGAGAAAACCAAAGCCAAAAAGACCAGAATGGAGCAAAAATTAGGGGTCCCCATCTTGAATGGGGCGATGTGTGAAAAGGTCACAACACATTCCTATTATGAAAATCCAGTGTAGTACTCTCAGAGGCCTAGGATGTGCTTTCTCTAAATTCACTAGCTTGGTTGAATAACTCTCTAGTTCTATCAAATCCAAAGTCTAAGGAGAGTCAATTGCTAAAGGCTCTAGGGATGCAATTGAAAATGCAACTCTTGTGTCAATAGGATAACCTAGCAATGGTTGTACGACATCAATAGGAAGATGAGAAGGAATAAGTCATACAACAAAAACTAAATAATTGAGTTTGTGCTTGACAAACTAAACAATGAAGGGAAAAGCAGAGTAGCCAACGGATTTATCTAACTATACAACGCTATCTTGGAGATGTATAATAGCTTGAAGCAAAGCCCATATGGTGACAAAAGAAATTGCAAGTAGTTGTACAATGAGAAAGGAGTTAGGAATGTTAAGATTCAAATATTTAAATGGTTCTTCCCTTGATTGTATGGTAGCAAAGGTTCCATAATTGATTTGTTTGATGCCTCCAATTGGCCATACAAGGGGCAATGAAGAAGATTCGAAAGTATTATTTGTCATTTGCTTGTCAATCCTTATTGTACAGTAGGTTTGGGATGTTTTATCACTTTATTAAGGGGTCATATAGTCAACTTAGGACGATTAGGGTGTACAATGAATTCAAAGAATGTAAAAATGATTCCCATTAAAAGTCCACATGATGGGATCCTCTTCAACCTACAATACTTTATTAATTTTTCTAATGTTTTTTTTTTTCATCCATTTTAAAAGGCTTTTACCTTTATCATTTTTTTTTCATTTTTCTCATGTGGGGCCCACCAATTATATTTCTCTTTGACTTCATTATTTTTTGTGTCCAACCCATTGCATGGTACTTTTCCCTTTTCTATAATTTTTTTGATAAGTCTACTCTGATCTAGCTTCAATGTCATGTCGAAATATACAACACAAGTAGGGTCCTTTGTAACATTCATTAGGACAAGTATCTATAGGCTCCAAATCAAAAAATATATATATTGTTATTTTGAGGCATACCTTCATTAATTTTGGGATCTTCAATGAAGGTGGGTGCCTCTATTGAAACATCAAAGTCAACCATATTCAAAACTTTTGACCTTTGCAAATTGTTCAATTTTTCAAAATCATTCATCATTTGCTAATTGTCATCATGCAGTCCTTGTTCCTCTTCGTTAATCTCTATTGCTTCACTAAATTTGCAATTTGATAAAAATATTTAATAGTCCTCTATAGCTTCACTAAGATTGCAGATTGATGGAAATACTACATAATCCTTCATTTTCCACTAGAAAAAGCCATGAAGGAAATTTGTTTCATCTTCCAAACACGATTGCAATTCCAAATTAGCATTCACCTCCATTGGACCCTGATCATGCTTCACTATCTCCTCTTTTCCAAATTCCAAAGCTAACAAATCTAAGGAAGTTACTTCCTCACTTAATACATGTTTCCTTAAATCAATTATATACTGTCTACCCTTGTTTTCAATGGCCAACTTTGGCTACTACTAGCCAACCTTGACCCAACAATCCATTGTATCCTTTCTTCCATTATGAGATAAACACAAAATTTAATAAAAATGCTTTAGTTCCAATAAGTACCTTTTGCCCCATGAGGATTTCAACTAATTCAATTCTTTGTTGAATCACTTCCACCAACTAGAAAGTTTGAGGCCGAATGGTCAGCTTGCCTAAACTTCTCCAAGTGTCTTCCAAAATTACATTCACACTAGACCCGCCATCAATAATTGTGTTGATGAGATTCCTTCCAAGGATCTCCATGTGCACCACCATTGGTTTCTTTGCCATGTTAACCATCAATAGCATGGGATTGATTGCTTGGTCTCCCAACAATGAAGGTTCGATTATGGGGTCTTCATTATCTCCATATTCTAAATGGGCAATGGCATGCATCATCTCATCCCTCTTAGATACAATGTTAGTTATAGCATTTCTATGTTTGAGAATACTTTGTGACAAATCCATTATTTTAATTGGTACATTGGTTTGAAGTACTTGCCTTGCAATAATTTTACTGGATTGCAATTGATTTGTTACCATGCTATAATTTGCATTTGAGTGGCAAAGTTCATTATCTATAGCATGCTTCAACTCATTTCCTACTTAATGAAGTCTTTCTTCTTCAATACATGAATCTAGGTACACAGTCTTCTTTTCCTAGGCTCAAGTAATGACAAATACTTCATTATGTCTCTCTACATCAATTATATTAATGCTCTCCTTTTGTTTCAAGCATCCTATGTCATCATGATCTCCAAGTCCACACCATTTACAAAGTAGTCCTATTTCATTCCAATTTTTATGTTAGTCCCTAGCAAAGTTTCCCCATTCACTACATTGTCAACATTGGATAATGGCATGGTCTTTGGAGCCATACTATATCCAACTCCGACTTCCCCCTCATTGATTTAGATAGCTGCCCAAAGATGTGTTCATGTTATTATGTGGCTTTAGTGAAGTTCTTGGAGTGAATTGCTCTCCTTGGGTAAAGAGTACTTGTGTACTCTTACTCTTCAAATTTTACAAGCACTCTTTTGTTGAATGGCCCATAATTTGACAAATATCACAAAACATTTTCTTGGGACAGCTAGCTTTGGTGCAACCTTCATTTTGCAATCTATACACCATAATTCTTTAGGTTCTTTGTTAATTTACTTCTCTTCCTTCAATTCCTTCATCATTCAAAGTGTGTCTCTCCATAGTACTTGTATTGTTCCAAAATCACTATCACTATTTCCATATGTGCCGTTATCTTCATCCGTTTTTCTTTTGGATTGTGCAAACATCTTGTCTTCACTTTCTATGTCCATCACTCTATTATACAATTTTGTGTATGATGAAGGTGGTACAACTTTCATTTTTTTCCTTAAAAAAGGTATAAGGCCTTCAACAAACGATCTTCTCTTTAAACCATCGAGGGGTTCTTTTCTAATTTCACAAGTATTTCCTTGAGCCTCAGATTATAAGCTCTTACACTTTCATGAATACCTTGCCTAGTGTTGTAGATTTCTACTACAATTTTGTTGTCATCTAGAAGTAATTTGAATTCCTCCTTAAAAACATTCCATAATTTCTTCCATGTATTTAAAGAGGCTGGTTCAATCTCTGTGTACCAATCAATGACCATACCTCTTAAGGTGTTGGAAAGGACCATAGCCAATATGCTTCATCCTTCTAACCCTTTCCTGCCCAAATGATTTCATAGGTCTTACAATGTCTTATTGAATCCTCTAATCCATCTCCTATAAACTTGGACAACTTCTACCTTTATACACTTGGGCTTGATGGTGGAGTTATCATGGTTTTACCTTATTCAAACTTTGTGCCTAGAACCTAACCTCCTTAGGGAGTCTTAGTTCAAACAATTCAGTGCTCCTTCGATAGTCTCGGACACATGGGAGTCCTCTACTCTTCGAGTAGCTTCAACATTCTACACACTTGTTTCACCTTCTAGTTCTCTTTTGTATGTTCCAACCCTTGGCCCTAGAGTTCTCAGCTCAATTTCTTCTTCTATTAACAACTCTTCAGTGCCTCGAAGTTGTTCTAGTATGCTTCCCTTTGTCCATCTCAAAAGCCTTCCAACTCCATCTCCCAACAAAGAATTTCCTTGTATAGAGGAGGCTATATTGATTCTTCACAATGAACTTGATCTACATGGTCTATGCACACTTCATCTAGTAATGGAAAATGTCTAACAATTTCCACCCACTCTTCCTTCGTATGGTTGTTTGTAGCAATTTGAATGTTTTGATATCTTCACACCTAACTACGACTCCAACTAACACACCAACTCCGACTTCTAATTTAGGACAAAATTAAGCTTTGAATTTGTACTACCAGTCTCTTTGGCTAACTCTCATAGTCATTTTCTACATTTTCATTGTTTTAAGATAATTCATAGTCTCTTCCCACCTTTATTGGGGTCTAAGGGCATGAATTATCTTAAATCAGGCCCAAGTTCTTAATGGAACAACACCAATGTTTACTTTTTGATCTGATAGAACTAGTACTTGCAATTAACAGAAATAACAATGCCTACCAAAGAGAGTAATAAAAATATATCTTTATTTACATGAAGTTTGTACAGAAGTATACCAAGATAATTATCCAGGGGTCAAATTTCTTTCCCTGACTATGCAAAGTCTATTTAAAGCACTTGATGATTGTCAAACAAACCACAACTGTTGACAACTAAGAACTAACTTCTTGAAGCCAAGAAGTGAATAATAGTTAGGTACAAAAACATATTACACTAACTACACCAATATCTAAGATAATACAGCCTGGCAATAGTTTTTCCATATCAACATTGACACAAATCCTTGCCTAGTTAAGAACACTAGAATACTTCATAAATTCAGAGGCAGTAAGAGTCTAACTAACTCTTCTACTTCCCAGTTGAGACAGCACTAGTGCTTTCTAGTGTGGCAAGCAAAGAGGTAATGTACTAACCTATTGCCCCTCCCATTTCCTTGAGGGTGGATTCTTGAAAATATTAACTGGGAAACAGGAGTAGCCTGATCCACACTGCAACTATCTTAAAAGATCTTCCAAGGGGCCAAAGTAAGGATACCAATGTGTCATGAACAAACCTGATTTTTCCATGGACTATTGGCCTCCTTGAAAAAATAGATCCTTTTCTTGTTTAGTGAGGAAGATGACCATGAAGAATCCCTTTGGCATCATGAGAATATCTACAGATCCGAAGGGTTTTCATTTTTGTTGTATCTAGATTTTCTGAGTTTTAGGTCCTTGAAAGCCCTCGTTAATCTGCAAATAAGGGCCTTTTCCTGTAATGACCCTTGCAAATTCTGATCTTAATTTACTGTTTTGAGTGCTTGGGAATTTTGTCAAACAGTTGTTGTAATGACCCTGCTCAGATCTGACCTCAAAGTGCTGATTGAAGACTCGAGGAATTTCATCAAACACTTCACATGCAAGACTTTCAGCTTGCTGGTCTGAGTTATCAGTCTGATATAAAGGTTTGAAGATGATATCAAAGAACTCTAAATGCTTGGAAATCAAAACTACAATGCATAAACTATATCCTAGATGCATCAATGACTTAATTTCATCTTTTACAATGCTTATATATGACTTCTAAATGCAAAACATGCACCTACAGCCAACTGGTAATTTTAGCAAACAGTTGGTATGCAACCTATATGTTGATAAGAACATCTACAGCCATTGACATTTTGTCAAATAGTTGGCATACATCTTCATATCACATTCAAATGAACATTACAACCATGTGAGACTTTTCAAAGATGATGTCTTATTGAAATGCAATTGCCTACACAAGTTATCATGGAAATGCTAGGACTCTTGGCTTACAACATGACCTGACTGAAAATGCCAAAGTCTGATTACAATGTCTACCTACAGCAGTAGCTAGCATTTGTGATTTACAATGCAACTCCAAAGATTAAAAGATGCTAATTATAACAGCTTGAATAAAAATGATGAACAAATACAATGACAATATTGATTTTATAATCAAGTCTGATACCAAAATAAACATCTACAGCAGCTCTATAAAATGCATCTATATGACATGTAGATAGCATGAAATCTTCAAGGAACCTGTAGCTTGAAGTTGCCCTGAGTCTCCAATGATGAAGCAAGCATTATCTCAGAAGATGAAGACCTTATGAACCCAAATCGAGCCACCTATGCTGCCGCCCCTGTTTCTGATGCAATGGCAGATATAAAATAATATGCAGCCCCTTGGTTGCCAACAAAGCCTCCAACAAGATCGCCTAGACCTCTAATATGAAGCGCCTCCACTCCTAGATGAAATCGTCCCAAGATGAAGTGCCTATGAGCAAAATCGAACCCTTCACACAAGCTGATATGAAGACAGAAATTTTGGAAATGACTGATATAAAAATCTGAGCATGCAATCGAACTCCTTCATGCCAAACTTGTTGAAGACTTGACACCAAAATGTCTCCACAAAGCCCTAAATCGAATCATACAAAAACTTGGCCGAAGGCCACTAAGTTTTAACAATGAAGCTCAAATAGAAAGTCTGAAGTAACTTTCTCTCAGCTGCAATAATTCAAGTGATATTTCACACCCTCAAAATTGCTCACCAATTGAGAGTTTTCGTTCTCAATGGCCAAAGATAACTGCAGAAACCCTAGGCTCCACAACCATCAAACATCAACATCAACAACAACAAATCTGGATGATGAGAATGAAGCCCACTATGTCTATTTATACGTTTTCCTCAAGAGGTCGGCCTCCTTCTAGAACTTTCCCAAGTCACCTTCTAGAAGGAATATTATTTTATTTTATTTTATTATTTTGCACTTTAAAATAAAATAATTATTCATAACATAAAGTGCAAACATAACATTAGTTTATAACATGAGGTTTCTAAAAATAGAAACATATCATTATAACACCTCCATATGAAGAATAAATCACGAAATGAGCCAACCAATCAACTGGGTATCTGCCAAACGACCTCTTATCAAGCTCCATTAGCCTACGAAGATCAAGAATAGGCTAATTCCTCAAAAATCCATTGCTCATGAAAAAGGGGACATTACAGTTGTCACATAAACTCCTTTCAGCTGGTAAATGGTTTTCTTTTGACTTTTCTCATATAATGATGCAATATGCATGAAGATTAAATAAGCTAAAGACTGAAATGATGATGAAATGCAAGAGTACTTTGGTTTTCCCAAGACCTTTTGATAACTGACTGATTATGCAGCTAATAAGATACTTCTAACTTGCTGTTACAGTCATAGTCATTTTCACAAACGCTTATCATGCAACCTCCAACTGCACTTTGTATTGATTGCAAACTTGAATTCAACTTATTACAATGCTTTGCCAATGAACAAGGATGATTTTGCAATATTATAATGACAATATAATAAGTGCAGACCTGAATATTTCTAGAATGCAAATGTGACTACAGCGATGATAGTGCTGTGTAGACAGTGATTACAAAACTTGTAATTGCAGACCCAAAACAACTAATACAACACAAAGATGAAGAACCTGATGTATGTAATGAATTGGCAGGCAGTGACCGATTGAAGCCAGTATCCACGCCCCAGCTGCCACGAATTTTCTTCTACAAGTCGCTACAGTCCAGCAAGCAATCAATTGTTCTCCAAAATGCAAAAGCCAGATAATTTCTACTAAATTCACACTTTTCTTGATATTAAAAGGGCTGTGCCTAGAAGCTTGTATGAGCCACGTGTTTCCAGCAATAACCAATTATGGACAGCACCTCCAAAAACCAGAAAACTCATCCAAAAGTCGAACTGTTTGTATTGCCAAATGCAGCGTCAAAGCTTCTTGGCTATCCACGAGTTTCTCACAAAAGAAATCGATTTTTAAATGATGAGAGTCGAATAATTTCAATGCCAAAATTTGTTGCACCAGAATATCTAAAGAAATGTGATTTCCTCCCAATAATGAAATTCGCCCTCCAATGAAGAAATTCGATCTGTTCCAAACTGAGATGATTCTCCACAAAATCGACTTCACCAATGATTGCAATAATCTTCAAGAAATTCCTCAATGCCACCTTTACAAAATCGAACTCCCTTGCTCCTTCAAAATTTGGTCATTGACCATTAAATTTTGCTAAAATCAAACCAAAAATAAATAAATTCCTCCTCAAATGAAATTGCAACAATAAACCAGCTGCTGCAATTATGCAAACCCCTCAAATAAATGCAATAATAAACCAACTATTGCATTCAATCAACTCCTTATTCAAAAGTGCAATAATACATCAACTATTGCACCAATTCAAGCTCTTGCAATGAAGCACCTATAGAAACCCTGGATGGATTCCTCCACAATCTCCAACTAGGGTTGATCTTTCACAACCGAACCTAGTATCCTAGAGTCTTCAAACCCTCAGACAAGCAAACATTCAAGCTTTCTACCAAACTGGTATGAAAAGTATAATCCAAGACATGCTCAAATGCCAAGCCCACAGCTCCTTATAAAGAATTCTCAATGACTTTCAAGAAGCTTCTAGAATATTATATTTTTATTTCCCAAAGTGACTTTATGATTTATTATTTTATTTTAGTCACTTTAATTAAATTAATTATAAATAAAGTTAACCTTTTAATTTTAATTTATAGAGATAACTTTATAAACAATTAATTTAATTATTGTTCCCTTATTTCTCCTTTTAGCCTTCGGGAATAAGTAAAGGCTAAACAATCTCCAAGGTGGCTACTGAGAATGGGACATTACATTTCCATAAACAACAAGAGTTGATTTTCCATTTCATCCATGGAAAATTTTAACTTTGACAGTATTTCCATTCTAAGGTTACAACCAAATTCTTTTTTTGAGGAGAAAGAAGGCCTGATAATCTTTCTATGAGCATGATACTGAATAAATTGCAATTGATCTTTTTGACAGATCTGCTTTGTGTTATGATAGATGGTGATTCCGATAAGAGGATTTGGATTCAAAGGAGGAGTGCTTTGTGAAGAGATAATGGCACCCTCCTCCCCACGGGACAGATCCTTGCTCCAATTATCGAAGGACTGAGTTAGATTGATAATAGTTACTAGTGACAGATCTCTGGTTCAAAGGTGGAGAGAACATGGACCAGTCTTGGAGCTTCATGATTGAGGAGGACATGGACACACTTGATGCTAGTACCTTGCATCAACACAGTTGGAACAATTGTAAATGATATTAAGTGGTATATCTGTCATTAAATTTGTTTTGTGTTTTACAAGAAATGTATTGATGATTAGTTGTTTCCATCCTGACACCAAAAGCGGAGGGCATAAATCCACAAGACATATTCATTGATGTGCTACTTGAATAAATCTATAATTGTATTTGTCCTTTCTCAGAGTATATATTTTGTTTTGACAATTGAGTATTGATTCGGGAATACTTCAATGCCTTTAATGAGTTCCAACTACTAGTTTTGTGGTCCCATGAACTGCTATGGTCTCGTGGACGTTAATAAATATTAAACTCATTTCATTTCAAAAAGGTAATTAGCACGATCAATTCTCATGTACTCAACAATTCAAAATGCGCATCACCAATGCTGATAAAATACCCATTTCCATAATCACCTAATGAAATTTATTTAGGTAAATTTGTGTGCAGGAATGTTGGGGTCAGTTTTCATGCACCCACCAATCCAAAACATACCAATTTCCATAAATATCCTAATGAAATTTAATTCCATGAATGTTCTTGCAGATTTTAGGCCACATTAAATAACAATTTGCCAATAGGAGATCACAATTTTGATTCTCATACTACCACCACTCCACAATGACCAAACTAGTGCCAAAAATAGCACCAAATGCAATAAATCATATAAAGAATGATATTTACAGCAATCCCTTTCCAGATAGTTGGCAACTTATGTATCCATTTGTGTATGGGATACACAATGTGGTGTATGGTAATGAGGGTCATTCGTAAGAGCATGACTCCAATTCAAATCTGCCTCACCACAATAAGTCAGCCCATAACTCTTAGCAGACATTTGGTGAGATTGTGATGTAATGATTATAACACAATCAATAAAGACTCATGTTTACGAATCATAAAAATATGATCCAAGTTTATCCAACGCCATACTAAAGGCACCCCATAATCTCATCCAAGATTAACCAAGCAAAAAAAATAAAAGAACAAATGCCCAATTGCAGGCATTTCTTTGGGGATTGATTGGATTGGGAATTTTCTTCAAAGATTGATTGGATCGGGAGTTTTCTTTGGGTATTGATTCGATCACAATTTTTCTTTGGGGATTGATTAGATCAAGAAAAACGAGCATTATTGTCTAAATTTGCTCTTGCCAATAGGTGGTCACAAGGTTCACTCCTACAAATCTGATGATTCAAAATGAAATCCAAAGCCAAAAGTGCATCCACTGCCATAATTATCTAATTAACTTCATTATCAATCCATTTGCAAAAAAATGAAAGACCAATTTGCATAACAATTTTCCAAAAGGCGGTTGCACAGGTGACTCCCACACATCTATGAATTTAAAATGGCCAACAGGTTAAATAATTTGCTTTATCTAACAACCTTGCCAATAGGTGGTTGTAATGTCCCCTTTTCCTAGGCAGTCATCAATGGCAGAGATTAGTCTATCACTTGGTCCCCGTGGACTAACAAGATGGTTATGGGGCCCCTCTGAAAGCGTTTGGAGTGGTCAGACAACCATTTGAGCTCAATTGGTGTTTCCCAACTCAGTGTTTCCAAGGTTGTTGTTGTGCACCTTCCGGAGCTTGATTTGGCACTTTGTCCATACTAATTTTAGTAAGTCACAAGGTGGTCAACGTCATGGTCAGTTAGCGGTATTTCCATATCAAGAAAGTTGGTGGATTCTCACCATGAAGTTATCCTGGCATTTATCAAGGTCATGGGTATTAAATTTAAATAACGTTAATAATAAAGTTAAATTAAATATTTAACTTATTGCATTATTTATATATTTTTATGACTTATGATAAAAAGATGTTATAAGGAGTTTTAAAAGATTATTTTATAATATAAAGTTGGATGCCAACTTAAGGGAGATATAAGGCGGGAAATAACATAAATAAAATAATTTTAAATTGCCAACTTGGGCGTGGGAATTGGAGGGAGATATAAAAGCCCTTTTGTGAGCTCATTTGCACATTCATGTTGAGAAAAAAATTGATAAGAGTTTTGCTGGTTGGACTGGAAAGTCTAAAAATCTTGGCTTCATTGAGGACGAAAACCCTCATGAGGAACAGCATGCTACAGGAGTGAAAGATATCCCAAGGCTACTAGCAGACAACTTCGTTCAGGGGTTGTGCCTGTGCTTCAAAGATTGTTTGTTTAGTTGTTAAGGGTTGGAATATCAAGTTATTATTTCTTCTTTGCTCAAGTTGAGGGTTTGAGTGTATCATTGGTGTTGGTCGATTGCATTTGTTCATTCATGGAGTTGATCGATGGTCATGAAGGCATTGTATTGTTGGTGTAAATACTGATATTGCACAAGCCAAGGCGTGAGGGTTGAAGATGCTTATTGCTGCACTTATTCATGCTGGGTGTGAGCATTTTGGATGACTGGAGTAGGCGTTTGAAGTTGCAGACTAGTCTGGACCTGTGCATGGGTTTGAGGAGTCTTATTGCTGCACATTTGGAGCTGAGAAAATACCTTACATTCATACCTAGCCTGGCATGGTTATTTCTGCAACCTTTGGCAGCTATTACATCTTGGGTGACCTTTACACTGGTATAGGGAAGGCAAAATACCTTTTCTGGAGCGTGAAAGTTGCAAGTGGCTGCAGACTTCACATCTTGCTATCGCTGCATTTTGGAGGGTAGCTGCTGCCACTATATGCTTATCACAGGTCTGTCACACATAGGTGGGGATTTGTGGGCATAAACCACCTTGTTTAGAAGTGTCTGAAGCTATTGGAGGGTCGTGGAATATGTTAGAATATTATTATTATTGTTAATGGTCAATATTAGTTTAGCTTAGGTGTATACTATTTCGACAGTATCAGTAGGTAGTTATTTATTATCTACAGTTTTATGTAACTTCTTTATAATGTATCTTTTTTCATGTTAATGCAAGAATGTTTTTACCAGTTCTTTTACCGAACATGGTATCAGAGCGGAACTAAGGTTTCTGGGCAAATTTTTAAATCTGTAATTTGTGGAAAATCTTCACGTGAGATTTTGTGGCTGCTTGGTTTGAGATTTTCGAGGGTTTCTTGTTTAAAATTTTCGTCAGTAATTTCTCACAAAAAATTCGACCCTCCTTCTGCAAGTCGTGTGCAAGGGTTTCTTAGTGCTTGGCGCGCGTTTTCGTGTCTCCTTGAGCACGATTTTCTGTCTCATTTGGCCGCGTTTTTTTTTTCCCTCTCTTCTAGCGCCTTTTTTCCAGATGCAACCTGTGTTCTGCTCGCGTTTTTTCTAGACGCGACCTGTATTGGCGCTTTTTTTTGTTTTGCGACCTCTAGCACGATTTGTTGAAGGATCTAGCCGCGATTTGTTGACAGTTCTTGCTGCATCAAGTTCGCATTTTGTTTTTAACCCACGTTTTTGAAAATCCGACGTGATTCAGCCGTGTTTTGCACTGTACCTGGGCGCACGATTTTTTGTGTTTCTTCTGGCCGCGTGCGACCTCTCTGATAAACGCGATTTATCTTGTTGCTGGACGCGTTTTTTTTTCCTGAAACGAAAAATCCAGAGTTTTGTAATCTTGTTGGGCGCAAATATGATATTTTTTCTTGAAGTATTTTCTTCACAGAAAAAAAAATCGTGCCTCTGTTAAGCTTCCTAAGCAGATTTTGAGTGGATTTTTTCAAAAAAACGTTTCTGGCAGCTAGGGTTTTGAAAAACCCTCTGATTTTGAAGGCGAATTTTATTTTTGACTGCAGATTCCTTCTAGGTTTTTCGAGATCTCAACTGGGTAGGTCTTCAAATTTTCTAGGTGCATCGTTTTCCATGCCTCAAAATTTGTGCTGTCAAAGTTTTTTGGGTATTCCTAAATCCTTCTAGGTTTTTATTAATATTTTCTGGTTTCTCAGTAAAACTTCGAAATCCATGCTAGGGTTTCGGTTTTTGCATTGGAATTTGTTTTGCAGAACCTGCTTTTGTTTTTTGTGCATTATTTTGTCCTCGCCAGTTTGACCTCGACGTACATGACGGCATCTCTGACGAACATAATGCTCGAAAGCAGCCAGAAGTTCAACGGGAAGAATTACAACACTTGGAAGTAGTGAATGCTTATGATCTTTGAATATCGGTGTCTCGATCAAGTCGTTTTGGGGAACTCAACCCATCCCACTGTAGTCGAAAACGACCAGGACAAATGGGATGAACGCAACCGGGAAGCCGTCATGCTTATCAAACTCTCAGTCACAGATGAGCAGCTACCTCAGGTACCGTATGGAAAAACTGCTACGGAAATCTAGGATCACTTGAAGGCCCTTCATGAAACCTCCGACAAGAGCAGAGCGTTCTTTCTCAAGAACATGCTTTTTTCCATCATGATGGATGAGAAAATGTCCTTACAGGAACATCTAACGAAGATTAAGGACATTCGTGATCAGTTGGAGGCGATTGGTCGACAAATGGAGGAAGAAGATATGGTCATTACTCTGAAGAATCTCCCACGTTCGTATGAGCATTTCATTGAGACATTGAATATCACCTCCACCAATGTTGATCTTAAATTTGAAGAGCTTTGCAACAAGCTCTTGCAGCAGGATCAATGGTGATAGCAATTTGGAAGCAGTACCAGTTCCACCTCCACAGAGCAAGCGTTCTCTGCCAAATCTTCTGCTAAGAACAAAGGGAAGGCGCAAACTTCTCCGCCGAAAGGCTCTGGTTCTTCTCAGGATAGCAAGAAGAAAAAGAACATTCAGTGCAATTATTGCCATAAATATGGTCACATGAAGGCTGATTGTCGCATTCAATTGGCTTCTGAAAAAAAGAAGCAGGGAGGGTCTCAACAAAAGGCACATGTCGCCAAGCACACTGAGCAGAAAGAGTCTGCATTCTATGCGTTTATGGCCAAGAGAATTGCAGATCTGGTACATTCTTCTGCCTGGTATATCGATTCAAGGGCATCGCGACATTTTACTCATCGTTGGGATTGGTTCACAAAATTCGAACCATTCTCTGATTCAATCATTTTTGGAGGCGAAGAGTACACAGTTGCTGGTAAGGGCACTGTCCAGATTCACTCAGGAGGAAGAAATTTACTCATTCTCGATGTTTACTATGTTCCCGGCATGGAACATAATCTCCTCTCAGTCAGTCAAATCATGCGGCATTCTCCCCAGTTGGATGTTGTTTTCAGTTCGTCCACCTGCAGCATCATTGATAGGGAGACTCGTACAACAATCGCTATGGGACTTGAGGATCACAGTCTGTACAGACTTGTTGATTTCGATGATTCTCGGGAGCATGCTCTGGCAACCAGGAGTACAACCATCAACAAACTTTGGCATCAGCGTTATGGGCACTTGAATGTGCACTACCTCTCTTAGTTATCTCGGGAGGGTTTGGTTGCTGGTCTACCTGAGATCCAAACTCAAAATCATGGAGTTTGTGGATCTTGTCAAGCTGGAAAGAAGCATCGGACACCGTTCTCGGATGGTGATTCTTGGCAAGCCTCCAAGGTACTTCAACTGGTTCACGCTGATGTATGTGGACCAATGAACACTCCATCTGTTACTGGGTCCAGATACTTTTTATTATTTGTTGATGATTTCAGTCGGAAAATGTGGGTGTATTTTCTCAAACATAAATCAGATGTGTTTAATACATTTCAACAATTTAAAGCCTTAGTTGAGAAAGAATCAGGTTCTCACATTGTTACTCTAAGGTCAAATAATGGGGGGGAGTTTTGTTTAGCTGACTTCTTTGCTTTTTGTGCTACACACGGCATTAAGCGCCAACTTACCACACCATACACCCCTCAGCAAAATGGTGTCGTTGAATGTAGGAATCACACCATTACTGAAATGGCTTGCTCTATGCTCGAGTACAGAAATGTACCTAAGAAATACTGGGCTGAAGCAGTCTACATTGTAGTCTACCTCCTGAATCAGTCACCTACATAGGCCGTTAAGAAGATGACTCCTGAAGAAGTTTGGTCAGGACGTAAGCCTAAGGTGGGCCATCTAAAAGTCTTCGGTTCTACAACTCATGTATGGATTCCAGATGCTAAGCGTACCAAGTTGGACTCCAAGAGCCAGACACTTATGTTTACTAGTTACAGCGACAATCACAACGCATACAAGTTAATTGATGTGAAGACAGATCGTCTCATATTCAGCCATGATGTTGTGATTGATGAGACTACTAGTCCATTTGTTCCCACTACCAATCCTGCGGATCAGCCTATGAAGGTTCCTGATGAGGGTGTTCGTCTTCCTCTTGGTTCCCTTGATGAGAGGGCTTCAGAGCCTTCTAACTTTGAAGATGAGGAGTCTACTGATCATGATATCGCACCACCTGATTTTCCTCAGGACTCACATCCAGATGACTTTGTTCCAGACATCCCAGGCGATGTTGTTTCTCCTATTCCAAATGTTGGTACTTCTACTTGTCGGCCTAAGTCGTGGGCCAAGACTATCGGCGATCTTCATGATGATGAACTCATTGAGAGCATATCAGTTTGTAGAAAGAGCAAGCAGCCCAACACAATCAACTTCACTCTTATGGCCAACATCCACAGCATCTATGAGCCTCATACATATTCCGAGGCTAAAGGAATTCCAAAGTGGGAAAAGGCTATGCAGACAGAATATCATAGTCTTCTGAAGAATCACACTTGGGTTCTTTCTGATCTTTCTCCTGGGAAGAAACCTATCAGCTACAAATGGGTATACAAGGTCAAGTATCATGCAGATGGTACTTTGGATAAATACAAGGCCAGGTTAGTTGCTCGGGGATTCACACAGCGGGAGGGCATTGATTATGAGGAGACCTTCGCTCCTACTGCCAAGATGAGCACAATTTGTCTTCTTCTCGCTATTGCAGCCCAATTTGGATGGACAGATCATCAGATGGATGTCAAGAGTGCCTTTCTCAACGATGAGTTGCAGGAAGAAGTCTACATGACGCAGCCTCCTGGTTTCAAGGTTGTCGGCAAAGAACATCAGTTATGTAGGCTCGTGAAAGCACTCTATGGACTGAAACAGGTGCCTCGTGCATGGTATATCAAGATTGATCAGTACTTGGTTGATCATGATTTTCAGCACAGCCCTTTTGACACTAATCTGTATGTCAAACACTCTAGTGATGATATTCTCTTTCTTGTTTTCTATGTTGATGACTTGATCATTACCAGTAGTTCAACACATTTGATTGTGGCAATCAAACAAGATTTGTATCAAGCTTTTGACATGACAGATCTAGGGCTTCTCCATTATTGTTTGCGTATTGAAGTTTGGCAGACCGCTAATAACATCTTTATCTCTCAGTCTAAGTATGCTCGAAGTCTGCTTGACAAATTTCGGATGTAGGACTGCAAACCTGCCTCCACACCTATGGAGAACGGGCTAAAGTTGTTAGCCAACTCTGATTCACCTTCGGTCGATGAAACGACATTTAGGCAACTAGTGGGCAGTCTCATCTACCTCACTGCCACTAGACCTGACATCAGTTTTGCAATGAGCTACATTTCTCGCTTCATGACAGCTCCAAAAGCTGATCATTGGATTGCAGCGAAGCGAGTGCTAAGATATGTTAAGGGCACTTCAGATTATGGCATTCTCTATGGCAGATGCAAGGATCCAAAGCTGATTGGTTACACAGACTCAGATTGGGCAGATTCAATGGATGACAGAAAATCTATTTCTGGGTATGTATTCAGTTTGGGTATAGGTGTTGTAATATGGACCAGCAAGAAGCAACAGGCAGTGGCTCTTTCCTCGATTGAAGCAGAGTATCGAGGAACCGTTAAAGTAGCATGTGAGGCAGTTTGGCTTCGTAGGATGTTTTCTGACATGCACATGTCACAAGTAGGACCTTCTCCCTTGTACACTGATAATCAAGGGGTGCTCAAACTGGCCAAAAATCCAGTCTTCCATGAACATACCAAGCATGTTGAGCTTCATTGTCATTACATCCGCAAGCTGGTAGAAGATGGATCAGTTCAACTGCAGTATGTTCCAACAGCAGATCAGACTGCAGACATTCTCACCAAGTCTCTGAGCCCGGATAAGTTTGTAAAATTCAGGGGGCAGCTTGGTGTTGTTGACGGATTGACCATTAAGGGAGGGTGTTAAAATATTATTATTATTGTTAATGGTCAATATTAGTTTAGCTTAGTTGTATATTGTTTCTACAGTATCAGTAGGTAGATAGTAGGTAGATATTTATTATCTACAGTTTTATGTAACTTCTTTATAATGTATCTTTTTTCATGTTAATGCAAGAATGTTTTTACCAGTTCTTATACCGAACAGAATATTGCAGAAGCTGTGTGGGGTTCTGCTGGGTGCATAGGGGTCCTGTAAGTAGTATTTCCAATTAGAAACTGCTGTTATATCACTCGCCACTTCTCAATCACAGTTCAGACTTTGCTGCTGGGTGTAGCAATCAGCAGGAGCCGCCATGTATTTCAGGTGTCTCCCAAAAATGGTATTTAAATACTGAACTTGTAACTTGCTTTTCTGAGTATGTCTTTCACTGTTATTACTACTACTCAGAAATGTAAATATTGAAGGTTCCTATCTCGTTCATATGTAATCCATGATGTCTTACTCTGAAATAATGAACAGCATGATATTATCTATTTTCTGAGTTTGTTATTTATGAGTTTGCAAACATCAGAACCATTGAAATACGCAGTTCAGATTAGTATGCAACTTGTTTGACAAAATGTCTCATATGTCAAACTGCGCAAAATCAAGAAAGGTTTTGTTCCAACTGAGCGGGACATTACAGTGGTCACAAGATTGGTTCCTATAAATCTGATAATTCAAAATGAACTCCAAAGCCAGAAGTGCATCCACAGCTATAAGTCATCTAATTAACTCCATTATTAATCCATTTGCAAAAAAATGAAAGACCAGTTTGCATAACAATTTGCCAAAAGGCAATCACAAAGGTGACTCCCACACACCTACAAGTACAAATTCAAAATGTACCCATTGCCAAATCAAATAATGACCTATATTTTTAAGAGCCACCTCCTGGCAGATAGTTTGCTGCATCTAACAATCTTGCCAATAGGTGGTCATGAGGTTGATTCCTACAAATCTGATAATTCAAAATGAACTCCAACGCTAGAAGTGCATCCACTGAAATTAATCATCTAATGAACTCCATTATCAACCCGTTTGCAAAAAAACTGAAAGACCAATTTGCATAACAATTTGCCAAAGGCAGTCGCACAGGTGACTCCCATACATCTACAAATTCAAAATGACTGACACTTATGCCAAAAATGTAGCCATTGCCAAATTTAGTAATGAACTATATTTTTAAGAGCCATCTCCTGGCAGATAATTTGCTGCATCTAACAATTTTGCCAAAGGGCAGATAATAATTTGTTTCTCCTACATCCACCGATAAAACATGGTCCATAACAATGCCAGAAATTACCCACTTCCCTAAATCCTCTAATAACATCTGTCTACAGCAATCCCCTTGCAGATATTTGCCCAAACTACATAACAATTTGCCAACAGGTGGTCATAGTTTCAATTTGCATACCTCTACCAATCTAAAATGACACGACTCAGTGCCAGAAATTTACATATTGCTACCAGTAGTGAATTCTATCTTATTGAAACCCCCTTCCAGATGGTTGGCAAAATTTTGACAACCATATGCCAACAGCAGGTCACAGTTTCAATTCTCATATACATTTCTATACAAAATGACTATGACCAACGCCAAAAGTATCCGTTGCCATGAATCACCTGATGAACTATATTTCTACCATTCTCCTTGCCCACATTTGGCCACATCACGTAACAATTTGCCCGTGCTGTGACGTAATCATGATAGGGCATTTGTAAGAACATCCCGCAGGTGCAAATCTTCCTAATTGCATTACGGCGGCCTATAACTCTAGTGTCCATGTGGTGAGGTTCTTGCGTAATTATGATTAAATTCGTTCAACTAGCACTCGTGTTTATAAATTTTTGAAATGCAGTTTAAGCTTAATTTGCCTCGTGTTAAGGCCACCCATAACCTCACAAGATTGACCAAGCTAAAAAGATTTACAGCAAAAGTTACTCCATGGCACAAACCGCCTAAAGAACTATAATTACAACAAATCGTCTGTCATATATTTGGCCTCGTTACATAGTTATTTATCAACGTGAGGTCGCCGGGTCGATTGTAGAACACCCAAGAATCGAAATGAGCAAGCAGAAACAAAGTACTAAATGTAATAAATAGCCTAATGAATTATAATTACTGCAAATACCAAAGCACAAAATAAGCCCTGTTATATAGCATTTTACCAACATAAAGTCAGAGGTTCGGTTCTCATACACCCTTGGCCTACCAAAACCAAAAATGTACTCAGTGCAATAAATCGCCTAGTGTACTATAATTATAGCAAATCTCCTCTGCTCATAATTGGTCCTTTAATACATCAATTTTCCAACACGAGGTTACAGGGTCGATGCTTATACACCCACCAATCCAAAAATGACCAAAAACAAGTACTAAATGTCATACTACTGAAATATAATTACAGCAAATATCCTTGCATATGCTGTGTCCTGTTACATAACGATTTGGTCACAGGATCGATTCTCACATGCCCAAATATCCAAAATGAGCCACGACAGTGCCAAGAATGTACCCAGATTCCTAAACCACCTATGAATTATATTCACAGCAAATAATTTCTCGTATCACACCTTCGAGAGCTGTTTACGTGTAAATTTCAATTCAATCTATCTAATTTCAATGTCGAAAGATATCCATCTGCATAATAAGTTTAAAGAAAGTATGGCTTACCAAATTTAGAAGCAGACCTCCAAGCAGATCCAGATTTGTTTCTGCTAAAATATCGACAGATTTGAATGGTTATGTTTAATGGACTACCAGATCTTGCGGAAATTCTTTTTCCTTGAATAAGGATTTCTTTATCTACGATTCTACAGGACTGATATGAAGCAAATCATTATAAATTCAAAAGATTAGCAAAATTCATGATCTCTTTCATAGGTAATTTGAAATAAATTTATTTCTTTTTTTTTCAATAATGGCAACCCTCCGTAGCAGATTTGTGTGCTTTATTTCTTGTAGGTATATCGTAGCATGAGACGGGCGGAATAGGATTTGGGGTGGGGTCTCTTCCAAGTATTTTGCGTTTCTATTATGTCCAAATTATTATTTACTCTACTGTTGTTTTGGTCTAGTTCAATATATACGCATATGATTCAACTGTTGTGAGGATTGGGAATTTAAAATTCAGAAATTTCACATCCCCTTCTAGTTTTAGTTATATGTTGGATGGTGGTTTTAGTATTATATTGAAAAAAAAAGTTATTTTTAGTTGTTATGAAGAAGGATTTTTTCAAAATATTAGGTGTTTTAATAAGAGTAGTAGAGGTTTTATAAGAGTTTCGTTCAAGAAAATATAATTATAATATTAGTAAAATAAAGAAAAAGTGAATTTATGTTTATGTTGGAGTCGCGGTAATAAATGAAAAAGATCATCAATTATAAAATATTTATTAGCAATATTTACAAGTACAAATCCAAAACTTAAAAGCCTCCAAAAATCCTTCAAGAAAGTTAAGAGACATCTCATCCACTAACATTATCAACAACCCTAGCAACCACATCCTCACTTTTTAGTTTGTCACTCCAACCACCACTAGCGACCATTACTTGCTTAGGCACCACCTCCTATCTTCAACCAAAGATGGCAAAGTGTAAGCACTAGTCACCTCTAATGTCCCTTGATCACCAACTGTAGATCCTAGTAGGAGGTAAGGTCCTCAATAGCACCATTAATTTCCTAAAACTCTTATTTCAAGGCACCAATTTTCAAGTCAAGTTTCACAAGACTACATTGAATTGAAACACCAATACAATCCCTGTACATTGTACACTAGAGTCATTGTCTTCCACATTTGTATGCTATAAAAAGAGTAGAAGAAGTTCAACCCATTTCCTAACAACCTTTATCAAAATCACCATTTTTAATTTTGCACATAAATATGCCACTATTGTTTCCCTAAACCTTACAAATCTGTTATCTTGAATGTCTTATTTTCCTAGAATACTCCCAACAAGATTTAGCAACACAAAAATTCTTGATAATCGAAGGTATTTGAAATCCGATGATCTAAAACCTTAACATGCCAAAAGAGATCACTATTCTCCACCAAACAATTGCAATTCATGCCACCAATGAATAAACAACCAAACACAAAAAAAAAACTTCAATAACCACCACCACACACTCTACAAAACAACGACATATCAACAAATAAACACACCTTGACTATAAATTATAAAATCTTATTTATTCCAATATGTCATACAACCCTACTCCATCCCAATTCAAAACCATCATTTTCTTTGTGGAATAAGCACACCTTGACTATAAGCTCACTCTAGAATGTGTAAGAAAATTCTTAACTAGACATCAACATTTATTAAATTTATATTTTGTCATAATTAAGATAAATCTATATCTGAACAAATTAATCTAATAAAGTCTCAATTATAACTTTCCCTACTTTGACTAATAAAACAATTATATTAATAATTATTGTTGGTAAAATTGAGACGTCAAGTTAGGCATGATGGGAATTCTGAATGACGCAATCTGGCTGTTGCGTTGAGCATGTGATGGATGGAAGCATATTCTGTACGCCATAACCACATGTCAAACGTTCGTTAGTCGTACTTTAATTTAATTTTTTTTTATTGCCTTTATTGTATTTTATTTTTATTGTACTTTAATTTAATCTTGCATGTAGCCTTCAAGTTCATGCTAAGGGTCAAGTTTGATCACGTAAATTTAAAGCCAAATTGTCCACTCTCACACGAAGGATTGGAATTTAGGAAATGCATTACGTGATATTTGATTATTTGAACGTTTTGGGGTATATTCCCAAAAGCTATGAAAGATATACAAGTAAACCATTCTACATAGGGTCAAGGCCACATGGATAGAAATAGCTAATTTACACGTTACAACAATATTTTAATGAAAATAAAAAGCTTTCACTATAATTTCATTGGGCATTATTAATATTATTTTATTGTATTGAAGATTATGGAGTTGGAATTAATAATAAATTAGTATATTTATTTTTTAAAGGTGATATTTTTTTATCAATTGATAAGTTATATATATTATATATATATAACTATAACTTATCGATTGATAAAAAAAATCACCTTTATATATATTTGTCAATAAGTTATATTATATGGGTATTTGTTCAAACTTAAGTATTTTTCACATCATGAAATATTTTTATTTGCTTCATGTCTAAAAATAAATCGTATCTCGCAATAAATATTTTTGTTAGCTTGTAAAAAATGGTCTCGAGCTCAAGGATCTAGGAGCTCTAAAACCCCGATGTTTGGGATCTACTTTTCATTCATTGAGAATATATTGATGCTTTCAATTTTGTTGTTTCTAGATTTGATTGTGGGAAAGTTTTTTACATTGACGTTTCAAATCACTTTTTGTGATCCATCATTAGGATGATAGAGAGCTCAACGAGATGTAAAATGGTTAGTTGCAAACTCAATTTGCTAAAAAAGATATGTGAGAGGGTGGTAAGAAAGAGAGAGAGGGGGGAGAGAGGGGGGAGGGCGGGGAGGAGACACAACATGAGAAGTAAGAATGAGAACCCCAAAAATAAATTACAAACAAATCTCTTAATGAAAAGGGATAAATAATAAATATAAAGATACTGATGAATGAGTACAATATTTTATAAATATGTAAAAGAAATTTATTTAAGAATTTAAGAATTATATACCAATACATAAATAAATAAAAAACATATCAAAAAACATATATATATATAAGCTTAAAAATGTAAAACCACTAATTTATCTACTAAGAACATACAAACACACTATCTACTCACAACTGATTATTTGTTCTTAATTATATTTTCCACTATAAGTTATTTAGCTTTAGTATTAATGTTCTATTTTTTGCAAGCAAATAATTAAATAATTAATATACTTATCTATTAAGTTTTAAGTAAATGATGTTAATTAAATGGTTTTAAAATTTTACGAATATTTATTTTTAATTATTTACTCATATCTTAATTAAATAGAAATGTAGTTATTCACATCTTATATCTATATATGTGTGTGTGTGTGTGTGTGTGTGTGTGTGTGTGTGAAATTAAATTAAATTCATTTCTTAAATTAAAAGTAAGCAAATATCTTAAATTAATTGATTATATTTATAACACAGAAATATTCTTAAGAGAATAGAGAGGAAAATAAAAATAAATTTTACAACCAAAAATAACTTAAAAATTACAACATAAAGGCAAATGATAAAAATGAAAATAACATGAATCAAAAATAGGATAAAGTTAAAAAACTAATTAAACAAAAAAGAACACAAGAGGAAACACGACAAAGAGGGAGAAGGGGGAGGGGAACTCGCTAGGAAAGGCCTGAAGACAAGGAGAAAAGAAAGGTGAAGGAGCAACTAGAGAAAAAAGTCCACACAAGAGATGAAGGAGGAGGGGGCCTAGGTGGATGTGAGAACCGGAAAATAAAGGGGAAATACAAGCGAAGGGAAGGAGGAAGGTGTGGTAGCAGAGGAGAAAGTTCAAGGCAGAGGGTGATGGTGGTTTCTAAGGTTCAATAGTAGAGGTTGGCAAGAGATGCTTAAACTCCACCCTTCATCATGATTGAGTTTGGTGGATGATTGTTGATTTCTATCGCTTCCTTTATCTTCCTCTTGTAGAATGTGTCTTATTTGAACAAGATTTGAGTGTTTTCTAAACAAATATGATATTTGGTTGATAAGGAGTGCTTAGCTAGGGCGAATTTAAGAACACATTCATGCTTGATGTTGCACTATGCTCTTTGATTCTGGTGTTGAAGGAGCGACCTATTTCACCTATATAAGGAGTACCATATGAATAGATAACCTTGTAGGCTCTCAAGACTAGAAATATTTCTTTGGAGTCTTTAAGAGGAGGGAAACATTTTTTTAATGTAGAAAAGGGATTGAAAGCACATCAAAGGCTTTTTCAAAAAAGGATTTTGGAGAATTTCTGGGACATGCCTTCAACAAAAGGATAGGAGGCACGTGGGAATAACAAAGATTCAGAGGGTTTGGTGTTGGAGTTGGAATAAAACTAGGATTTAGATTGGATGAGGACTCTAGATATTTTCTTTTTGGTAATACCCATTCAACCTAAAAATAAAATGAAGATGGTCCAACTCTTGGTTTAAGTTTTCATCACAAATTTGATAGGCTCTTGTGACTTTCATGGATAGGGTTTTTAGGATCCCAAATTTTTGGCTAAGGTGGTGATGGGAAGAGGAATTGAGGTATAAATCAATATGGGTAGCTTTATGAAAAACACAACAACCAAGGGACTCATCAATTTTTTTGAGGAGTAAAACATCTAGGAAAGGAAATTGGTTATCTGATTTGAGCTCCTTGATGAAGGAGATGCAAGGCTATGTTGTTGAGGTGAGAATAAAATTCTTCTAACTTGTCAAGGTCATGAGGCCAATAAACATTCGTGTCATCAACATATTTCTTCCACCACCTCGACTTGAGGGGGGGTGATATGAGGGAAATTTCTTCAAAATGCTCCACATAAATGTTGGCTATGATAGGTGAGAAGGGGATCCCATAGCCACACTATCAACTTGCTCATAGATAACACCTTGGAAAGAAAAACATGTAGATCTCAAGCACAACTCAACCAAGATGGTGATCTCAACACTTGCCTTGTGCTTAACAATCTCTATAGCATCAAGAATAGAAACCTTGGTGAAGAGATAAGTTATGTCAAAACTCACCAAGATGTCACTACTTTCTAATCTAATGTCCCAAAGAAATTGGACAAAATGGGTGGAATCCTTGATGAAGGATTTAGATATACCTACAAGTCCAGGGAGATTGATTTGGTGAGGAAAGAGGCCAACTTATAAATAGGAGATCTATGGTGTCATCAATGGGCTCAAAAGAATGTCAACTTGGTGAATTTTTGGAACCCCATAAATACAAGGGGCCACTTCTTCATAAGGTAAAAGATGCTTCTAAGGAGGAGCAAGACACAACAGATTTGGATTTGTTCATAATTTTGTAGCAAGGGTTGCGGGAAACAATTTTATAACTGTCGGTGTTGAAGAGAAGGTCAAGCATTTTAGAGATGTAGTCTTGCATTTTAGAGATGTAGTCAAAGTAAGTATGTTGGTACCATTTTGCAGAGGTTTAGTATGCATGACTATAAACTAGTAAATATTCCATATTTTGGTTGGTACAAAGTTGATTTTAGACATGTGTCCTAGTTTTGATTATGATTTTGAAGAGATGTCGAACATTCCTTATGCTAGTGTCATTGGTAGTTTGATGTATGCATGGTTTACACTAGACCAAATATAGCCCAAGCAGTGGGAGTTTTGAGTACGTTTATGTCTAACCTTGTAGAGAGCATTGGACTTTTGTTAAGAGGGTGTTTAGATATTTGTGTGGTACTTTAGATTACTATTTGATTTATCATGGTATTGATGATGTGGTTAAGTCATTGGACATACAGGGTTTTGTTTATGTAGATTGGGCAGGTGACTTGGACAATCAAATGTCCACAAGTGGCTATGTTTTTACTTTGTTCGGAGGTGCAGTGAGTTGGATGAGTAAGAAGCAGCCTACAGTTCCATTGTCCATCACCGAAGCAAAGTATATGGCTTCTACACATGCCTCTAAGGAGGTGGTTTGGTTACAAAGACTTGGTAAGGGTATTGATTTTATTATAGAATCATGAGGACTGGATGTGACGGTTAGAGTGCTATATGTTTAGCCAAAAATCTTATGTATCATGCTTGTACTAAGCATGTTGATGTTTAGTATCACTTCCTACGAGAAATGGTTGAGAAAGGTAAGGTCTTGATTGAGAAGGTTGACACTTTGGATAATGTTGTAGATTCTCTCATGAAGCCAATGACCATAGATAAGTTCTCTTAGTGCAGAAAGGCCATGGGCCTTTATCACTATACTTGATTATTTTTTATTTGTATTTATTTTCCTATGACAAATTATAATTGCATTCAAAGAGGTGGACCCACTATGGTGACAATTACAAAGCATCCTGGGAGCATATTGCTTTTGGGCTTCTAAATACCTAGTGGGGACAACCCAGAAGTGCATGTATTTGCATGTTATTTGCATGTTATCCTTGGTTGGGCACCCAAGCTTGCATGTTTTGGGTTTTAGCTGTTAGAGAGTTATGGAGCACTTAGTATTTACCCAATTTGATTGGCTATGGGTTAGATTCCCATGAGAAGGCCATGTGATCATTTAATATTTTTTACCATGCTTATGGGTTGTCCACTAAGGGGGGCATGGGTTTTTCGAGGTGGTTTTGCTTGTTGTTTTGTGATACCATTTGTGGTATTCTCTTCCGCAAAATTTTATATATTGGAGCTTTGAGATGGTGGTTTGAAGAGTTTGTTTGCAATTTTTCATAGTAACAAAGTGTTGTTGGATTTCAGAGAGGAGTGTTGTATTGGTATATCTCATTTGAAGATTAATACAAACATTGGATCTCTTTGGGTATGAAGTATTTTTCCGCAAGGGTTTCTCCATGTATATCTTGTGTCACTTATGTTTGTCAACTTGTGGTATTGTTGATTTTCTTTCATTGTTGCAATTGTTAAACACATAATCTCTTTATGGTAATCTTGAATACATAATTTCATATTTGCAACCACATATTTAAGTTCATATTGTTGTGAGTTTCACCTTGAATTTCCAACAATAAATAGTGTATAGACTATTTAAAAAATGGGTAGAATGAATTAATGCATACTAGTTCAAACCTAAAAAAAGAAAAGCATTATGTAGTTCCTAAAAGGAAACAATCACTTAACAAGTCACAAAGTTTTAAAGACAAGTTAAATAAAAAATAGAGAAATAAAGCTAGAAGTAGGAGGTGGATCTTGATCATCTAAATTGGATATCCACCTCCCAATTGGTTGAATGTAAGGTCATGATGGTCCAAATAATACCCTTACGTGGAAATGAAATGATAAAAAATAGAATTTTTTATTTTTTTATTTTCTTTTTAAATAGAATTAAATAATTTCATGTGAAACATTCAATGAGTTGTCTACACAATTTGAAAAAAAAATACTTATTAATAAAATTTGTAGGAAATTGAGTGTAGTTTATGGACTAGTGTTATTTTATTTTATTTTTAAATTTAAAATTCAAAATTGGATAATCAACAAGGTACTACTGAACTTTTCAAAAAAAAGTTGTCATTCCAGCTAAACTAAGTATGAGTAATATTTTTTTCAAATTTTAGATATATGTAAAGGACATGTGAATGGATGTGACACATATTTTTGTTAATTTAATTTGTAAGTAAATAATATTTATGGATTTTTTACTAAATATTATATATATACTCCAACTTAACTTGGTAAGAAATAATAAATGTTTTTAAAGAAACTTGTAGCGAATGAATCCTAAAGTGTGACACATCTTTTAGATTTGAAAAGGGATAAATAATGTAAAATTATGTATATATTATATCTAGAATTAACCATAGTGTATGTAGAAAATTAATAATAATTACTTTTTAAAATTATAAGGGATATATTATATTTTTAAGCCTAAAATCTTGAGATGGTTTTTTGGTCAAAAAATTAAACAAGAAATGGATATTCATTTCGATAAAATAAATATCATTTTCAAAATTTATATTCATTTCAAGAAAATGAATATTTATTTTGTATAAATACATTTGTATTTTTAGAAATAAATATCCAATTTGAAAATGGATATTCATTTTGAGTTAACTTACCAAACCAAAGAAATTTACAAATCTAAGTATATATTTTTCATATTTTTGGCTAACACTTTAACACGATTTTTCCTCCATTGCCAAAATTTGGCCCATGAAGATCTCACACGCACCCAACTTGTAAGCTTGGCCATCTAAAAAAGGTTCCCAACTAGTTATTGCATTATTTTCTTCATTTTGTTCCTCTTATTCATGTGATATACTATTAGGTATATCTTGGCATGAAGTGATGACCAAAAAAGGTAAAGGTCTTGGAATGGAGTGATGGTAAAAAATAGGTAAAGGAATTTTTCCTAACTTGTAGGTGAAACCCACCCATGTATTTGATAATATGTGGAGGAGTAATGATTAGCTTGTAGGCAAGGAGAACAATTAATAAGAATTTGAGATTGTGGCCAAGAGCTATCATTATAGCCACACATTTGGCCTTAGTGTGGGGAACACCCATGAGGTGGCAAAGCATGAGGACAATGGGCAATAATACACAAAACATTTCCCTAATGATCCATGAGAGTTTGTAGCTAGGCCACCTCTAAACCTACCTTATTGGTTTGTCCCTAAAAATTAAAAAAACTATTGGAAATAACCATAGATTTGATCTAGATAGAAAATTTCTTATCAACTAAATTAATTAAAAATAAAGAAGACTTGCTATCCGTTGACATGGAAAAAATAATCGTTACTAAAAAATCAAGACATATGTGTGTAAATTTTGTTATAAGCTTGGATTCACCCCCTAAAGAAATATTGTGACAAGTAAAAAATTGGTTGAAAGAGCTTAAAAAAGCCTTGAATTTATGACCAGTAGAGTAAAATTTGGAAAAAAACTAAAATAAACTATTTTAGGGTCCCAAACTTACCATAGAAAGAGAAATTAGTGTTTTAAACTCCCAAATGAAAAAAAAAAGTCAATAGTGAAGCCTTGGTAAATAATACATTAGATGAAATGGGAAAGCTTAGGGTCCAAAATGACACTCTAAATTGATTGAAATATCTTCATTTTTGAATAATTTGAAAATGGGGATAAAGCTAATTGTAACATTTACTTAGAAGATTGTTTCAAAAAATAGTATCTATATACCATAAATTCTAGAATATCTACAATGCTCAACAAGACTAAATAGTAATTTTTTACTCTATATGAAAAAGCGTGATGTTTGATATTCTTGAAAGGAATCCCAATATTGATCATTCAAGTTAAACATAGCCTTAAACTCATGCTAAAAGAGCCTAGAAGAGGTAGACTTAGAAAATAGATTTTGAATAGTCTAAATACCTTGTTTATTAATTTTGAGGGAGTCTAAGGAACCTCGGCCAAGGGACATCCCATGTGATAATGATTAGAGAACACAATATATTGTTGTTGATTCATAGAAATCCCATACCCTAGGAGATTACTATTCAAAGGAAAACAAGTTGATGGATTCACAAGCTTTCCAATGAGTTTTGTAACAAAAGTATTGTATACTCAATCATGATTGGAAATGGAGTAACTATAAGGGGGATCATAAATTCACCCAAATTGTGTGTGTGTTGAGGAGCGAGGAGATATGGTAAAAATAATATTCTAGGATTAATTTCCTTCATTTAACCTAATAAGCCATTTGAAACAATAGGAAATGGCTTGATGTTCAAAATCAACTAGGTAGAGACCACTTGAATCTGTAGGTATGAAACACATGTCCAAATCACATAATGAATCTTTTACCTTGCTTATAACTGGTCAAAATAAAATCTTCTATAAGCTTCTCCAACTAATGACAAGAGGCCATAGAAGGTACCCAATAAGAGGAGTAATATACATGTGTGGTGAGAAGAATAATGGATCCGATGTATATTTTTCTAGCAAGAAAAAAATCACTTAATTATCCAATAAATTAATTTTTTATCCACCCCCTCAATATCATATTACCATAAAAATTATAGAGAAGATGAAATATAAAAGAAATAATAAAATATAAATATTTAAACAAGATTTAAAATCCACTTCCACGTGTAGGATTGGAGCCAAGTTAAAAGAGGTTAGAATGGTTATTTTTAGCACTTGGCCTTTTGTCATTAGATGTTTAAACCTACAACTAAGAGAAAAGTGACACTTCAAATCTTCTTTTATATTCTCCTCATTCTCAACCAAAGTGAGGAGAGAGTTAGAAAAGTGTTCATTAGAAATTTATTATGAGTCATCACAAGGAAGGGGAAGTACTAAATAATATGAAATGGAATTTTCTAGGGGTTAGTCAAACACTTTAGAAACAAGAACTTAAAGTGTTGGAGCTAAGAAAAATCCTTGTCTAATAGAATGAAAAGTCCAACTTTCTTTAAGTAGATGTCATTGATAGAAAAAAAGATAGAAGCACCAATCAAAAGCATTTATCTATATATTAGATAAAGTTAGCACCAAATCCAAGATTCTAAAGGATAAAGGATAACAAGAATGAAACATCATTTAATCTTGTCATTTTTT